>JAQZBX010106105.1:0-10782 GCA_029593785.1 Cabassous unicinctus
CAGTTTTAAAAGAGTAATACTTTTTTTTTTACTTTCTATTTATTTTTTAGTTTTTATTTTTTTAAAAGATACTTAGATTACAAAAATGTTACAAAAAAAATATAGGGAATCTCATATGCTCCACCTCTCACACCTCCCACAACCTCCCACATAAACATCCTTCATTAGTGTGCCACATCAATTGCAATTAATAAACACATCTTGGGGCTTTGCCATTAAGCATGGACCATAGTTCACAATGTATAACACACTCTGTCTCACATGGTTCTGCATGTTATATGATGATATAAAATAGCCTATATCTGTCATTGCAATGTCATTCAGGACAATTCCCAAGTCCCAAAAAATCCCTGTATTACAACTGCTTTTCCCTCTGGAGGCATGTTTTCTTTTATGTGTTATACCAAAAAATGGGAATTTTTAAAAGTCTCATCTTGCTCTTCTCTTTGTACTACATCTTTGAATTCCATTCTTCCTGAATATGATATGGATTTCACATCTATAAGTACAGCAGTTATTCAAAAATAAAAGGAGAGAAGATAGAGTGTAGTTCAGTGGTTGAGCACCTGCTTCCCATGTATGAGGTCCTCAGTTCAATCCCCAGTATGTCCTAAATAAATGAATGAATAGGAGAATTAACAACTTAACAACTTTGCTGAGTTACCATACTATCCCTGAACTGCCTAACACTAGACCTGTGATATGCTGATAATTAAATCAAAATTTCTTTGTGTCACCATTTTGGTGGGTTTTCTGTTACTAGAAGCTGAATTCTATCCATAACTAGGGTAACTGTTCTTGATACATTTTAGAACTATTACAACATTTCCCACTCAGAAATGAACACCAAGGGGATAAAAAATAATCAGATGTGTATTTTGTACACAATAACATTGTACTTTACTCTTTGATTACTCCTGCATATGAAGGAAAGGCTTGACACATTAGAAGACATCCAAAATAGAACTGCTGGAATAAGGTAAAAACTAACAACATGCCATAGGAGCACCAGATAAAGAAGCTCAATGTGTTATTATTCGTAATGTAAGACTAAGTGTTCACGAAACCTTCAAAAGAAGCTGGGATAAATCATTGATCAATTCATGATGATCTTGCTGATAATCCTGGAGTCTCCATGTTTCCCCATCTCTCCTCAACCCTCCAACTCAGGAAGGGTTCAAATGAATGCACCTAATGCCTCTAAATCCTTCCATTTTCCTGTGTATGTCTCTGTTATTTTTGGCATTTCAAATGTGACCAGAGACCAGCTTAAGTGTCTGCCCACTGCTAGGAGCTCTCTGTGGGACATTCTGCCCAGTGACCACACTCTGACCAAGATGAACTGAGAGGCTGCTGAAGATCACCATCTTCTGGATGACCAAGGAAGTTCATGTGAGTAAATTAAAAGTAAATAAGTATGCAAAGCTTTTTCCACCCTTTACAGCAACCCTCTGCAAGGCCTTTTATAAGTGGGTCTGTAACCCATTACTGGGTCCAGGTCCTACATATGAACAACTAAGAGTGATAATCCTAAAGCACCAGAAGAGGTTGAACACAGAATCAAAGAACAACAGTATCACACAGCCTCCCACCACTATTTCCCTTAAAAAGAGAGAGAAATGGAGCATCACTCTAAACTCATCATCATAATCAGACGCATGATATCAGCAAAAAAGTACAAGTCATATAAAGAAAATGGAAGAAATGGCCTAAGCAAAGGAATATATGAAAGCCCCACTAATCCATGTCTCACTAATCAATGAGATTCAGACAAATTTCCAAAATCAAATGTGACCTGAACAAAACAACACTTGATGATTTCATGGAAGGAAACTCAAAAACTGCTCTGTGTATCACTCCCTCCACCAACTCCCAAGATCAGGCTAAAAAGCCTTAGGAGTGTGTGAAAAAGAGCAAAACTTGTGAGAGAAATGCAAATAGTCTCAGCTGGTGTCACCTTGGACTAGCCTTGTCCAGAAAAGCCCAAAATATTTAACAGAGCCCAGCTAGAAGAAGCAGAGACTGGCCAACTGACTGTAGATCCTTGAATAACACTGCATAAATCAACACAACTCAATATCAGAGATTCAGATGTGATATTAAAAACATTATCTTAAACTCTTTTTGTGGACTGCTTTATATGCAGTCCTGGCTTTCTAATAAAATAACTAACTGTTTGGATAAAATAAATTACTGTTTGGAAAACTAATAATTAAATGTGACTACTATTGAGAGTATTTTCCGTGTTAGCAGGAGATGGTAAAAGGACTTGCAAGTTTATGCAAGAGTGCTTTGTGACCTTACTCATTACTTTCCATTCTAAAAGGAATTATTGCCCAGAATTTCAAGCTCTTCATATATCATGCTTTGATCATGATTATTGAGTATGGTTTTTAAAATAAATGCAAAAAAAAATGGATAATATAGTTAATAGATTGTTCACTGACATGGTCTTAACAGTGTATGACAAAATCTGGAAAAGGGGCATAGTTTTATGTATAGGAACAGAAATGATCTGGTTTATTTACCAATAAAATTATATAGAACATGGCATCCAGTCCTGCACACATTTCATAAATCCCTAGAAAAATGGACATCAAGATTTCTTGCTTAGTATGTAGATATAAATTGTTCAAAACAATTCTTTACTTTAGTAATAAGATGTATGGTTGAATGGTTTACTTCTTCATATTTAAGTTCATATCTGCCAGTTAGGTTTTGTTTCCGTGGAATGTTCATAGAGTAATAATTTCAGGCTCTGAGAACTGGAGCCTGCAATCACAGGTGATTATTTCAGCCCCAATAAAAATGGCCATTGTATGGCTTCTTTAGAAAGAACCTCCTCAGAGGCCCTTTAAGTCTTTATTCCTCACACTGTAGATGATGGAGTTCAGCATGGGCACGACTATGGGGTATATCATCAAGGCTAGTGCACGTGCATGTGCATAGCAAATAATTCACAAACTCACCTTTACTCACACAGAAAAATAAAGAAAACACTTTGAAACACTTTGAAAATGCTCCATATTCCTCCCAAACTGATAAGATTACACATACGGAGGACACAATCCTACAATAATAGTAAATATTCCCAGTGAGGAGAGCAAAAACCAGCATGCTAGCTGCAAAGTACATCAATATATCGTTGAAGAAGCTGGCATTACATGCAAGTTGGACCATCTGATTAAGCCCACAGAAAAAGTTATAGATTTCTAAGTGTGTACAGAAGGACAGTGAAAACAGCATTAAGCTTTGTATTGAGAAATATAGGATACTTATAATCCAGGATATCAAAACCAGTAGTATACTTGAATGTATTTGATAGGCAAAGAAAATCCATCTCAAATGTTGAGTAAATGTTCCTTGGAGAGATCAATGAATGCTGAAGGTCAGAGCCACAGATAAAAAAACAAAACAAAACAAAGGGTGGAAGGGCCCTGAAGGGAGGGAATTAACAAATGTGCCATCAAAGGTCCTCCCAAGGTATGAAATTGGCAGAAAAATTCTTTTATATTCTGATCACTTCATGCATGAGGACCAAATTACTGAGAGATTAGAGTAATAAATGGACAATTACTTTAACTGTCATATGGGAAAAAAATTTTTTAGACCCAGAAATGGTAAATATGCCCACTCCTCTCACCTACAGCTAAAGGGTACCAAGGAAAAGGGAATTAAACTGTCCTCTTACAGATAATGCTAGATACCACCTCCCTACTCTTCTGTGAAGTGGAATTGAACCTCCATCACTCAGGAAGGAAAAACTCAGGGAAAAAGAAGCTGAAGTAAGGCCATCTGAGCATCTGCTGTGGAAAACTGGTATGGAGGCAGGCAGAGCACTCAGAACATGATCTCTGATGGGACAAGCCAGTTTAACACAATTGTGAATCCATCCACTTAAAGATTGAAAACAATTATGCAGCCCCTTCTGTAATTTTCTCTTCCTCTCTGGTCTAGAAGACAATTCTAAGTGTCTCTATGAAAACTGGCCTTCTCTTCAGTCTCAATATATCTCAAGTGTTTCTTAGCCAATGATTTTAGACAATTTTTCTGTAGCCATTAAAAGTGCCTCCATTCTACACAGTCATGGATCCTCCTGTATCCATTATCTTTAAAATCTCACTCACTTTTTCATTCATTTGCTCAGGAAACATTTCCTGGGATCCAGTGAAGTCAGCATTTGCAAGCTTTTCAAACATCTTCTAAGATTCAGTTACTTAATATTCCTCTACTCCAGTTTCCACTTTTGTAATGGGGACACTGCTGCTTATGAGGACTAAATTAGGAGTTTTTAAAACCTATCAAGCTTCTATAAATGGTCATTAATGTAATTGTTATACGCCTATAAATACATTATTATCTGTTAAATAGAAACAATGTTGATGATAACAAAATAGTTAATGCATATCAAAGACAACACAAAGCTTGCCTCATGGTGATATCAGTAGATTCTAGCCATCTTTACTCTCATTTATTGAGTATTTACAGATTTCCATTCTCTATTCCAGGAGTTTTATATTTTTGTCACTATTTGTAATTATTCTCTTCTGTTTTCCAAAGACTAACTGTGCATCTGAATATAACTGCTTTTTCTCACTTGCACCCACATATTTATAATTTTTTAAATAATTATGTATAATTTTAATAATGAAAAGAGAGTTGGGAATAATGTAAAAAAAAACCCACCATGATGATAAAAATGTTCTGGAACTAGAGAGGTGATAGTAGCACAATATTATGAAAGTCCAAAATACTACTGAATAGCACACTTCAAAATGGCTACTGAACTTTAAACATTTGCTGGATATAAACTAACCTCCTAGAATCCTAAAATACCTAGAAAATAGGTATTCAGCTGTTACTGTGTCAACTGCAAATGTTGAAATGTGGCCTATCCAGTATTTATAGATCTTGTTTCTTTTTCTCATGCATTGCACTGGTGGGAACTTCCAGCATGCTGATAAACCATATTAGTGTCATAGACTTGATTTCCTCTTCAATATCTGAGGGGAATTCTTCTATTTCTCCTGCCAGGACATTTTGAGTGGTAAGTATTTGTCATTCACTTAATTCCATCCTTTATGATTTATCTGTTATTCTTCAATACTGAATCAACTTTGGACACATATATTTTGTAATAATGGGTTGATTTCTTGGAGATTTTCAAATTTGATATGGAAATACAAGTAAGATTATCTACCTAAGTGTAGCATTTTCTTACATCTATGGTGATTTGCCTCATTCTTACTTTTATGTATTTCTGCTCATTATCTCTTTAATTTTCCATGTGAATAAACCTGACTATTTTCTCTATTTGTTGGCTTTTGCCAAAGAATTTGCTGTAAGATTCCTTCAGTTCTACGGTTTTACTTTCTTTTAATTCATTAACTATAGATTTTATCTTTATGATTTACTCTCTTCACATTTGCCTACATTTGTTTTGCGGAACTTTTAACAACATCATCACACTTTTAAAATTTTTATTTCTTGAGACTAGAATGCATATGTGTTCATTTACAGTTTGAAAGATGTTAACAGAAGAAAATGAATCTAAAAATCAAGATTAGCATTACAACATAGAAATGATCACTTTTAACAATTTAATGTAGCCAGTTGAAGATTTTTACCTTGAGTATTGGCATATACATGTTTCTCTGTAAAAGGTCTGTGTTCTAATTTAACTTCTCTATCCCAGAGCAACAGACCAATTATCCATTTATAACAGTTTATGACAGTTTTTCCAACTGGATAGAATTTTACGTTCTTACATTATAAAAAAAGGATTTTAAAAATTTCCTTCAGTGAAGATGACATCTTATTTTCATTTCATTTTATACAATAATAGTATGGTGCAAATTTTGTCAAAATTAATATCATTTTGTACATCTCCTTTGTGAACTGCTAACATCTAATGTCTTTATATCCCAAATAAAGAAATAACCTCTCTGTGTTTCATACTAGGAACATTAAGTAGATTATTTTTTACATTTAAATTTTTCTGCATGAAATATTTTCTCATTGAGCTTTTCCATATTATGGTCCCATTTTTCAACTTTTGCTTTCCTATTTCTACCAAAGACTTTATATTCAGAAATGACTATACATTTTTAAGATTACATTTATCTACTTAGAAATATACATATCTATATATTCTTCTATAAATTCTCCTATAAGCTAATATTTACTCTTCTTCCACATTTGTTTGAAATTTATTTGGGAATACAGAGAAACAGTTTAACCTTATGTTTTTCTAAATAGTTAACTGATCACTTTTTCACAACTTTTAAAAACCTCTCTAAGATAACCAGGAATTAAATATATTCAAGTTAAAAAGATAAAAATTAATATATCCTAAATCATGATTTGATCTAATTAAATTTTTAAATTCTGCTTTAAAGTCAGATAGACACCAAAAAATTCAAAATATTTTCTAATGTATTTGAAATAGCAGGGATATGATATAGGGAGGAATCTCATTCTTAGTGACATTAAACTAAAATACTATTAACAAGAAATAATCATGTATTCATAAACAACACCACAGGAGAGTTTACCAAAATGGTCCTTATAGTTCTAGAGGAAATTCCCTGCTACTGAAACTGGAACATGAATTTTTTTTTAAATGCCAACTCTTTAAAAATTAATTTATCTCCATAATAGAATCCTTATTAAAATTCCAACAATATATTCCCTGCATGTGGCTAGATGATTCTGAAATTACCTAGAAAAATAAGCTGGGGCCAGGAATGAGATTATGATAGAATGCTAGATGACAGTCTTTATTCAACATTTAAGTATCTTATGAAGATAGATAATTAAATATAAGGACCAAAGGAGTTTTATATCTTTCTCATTATAAAAGCAAAAAAAAAAAAAATTAGTGAAACAGATGAAAATTTTTAAGAAGGTGATCAAATAAATACTGGAAGTTTAATCACTAAGCTTAAGGCTTTTATAGATAGATCAAAGAGAAAATATGCTATTGAAAAATAGGGAACACTGCATGTGCAAGGGAGGTATATGGGAACTCTACTTTCTGCATGACTTTCCTGTAAACCTAAAATGCCCTCCAAATTTTTTAAATAAAAATTGATTCATTATATATCATTAAGAAAATCTGGATGAAATATCTAAAAATGGTGTTACATAAATAGACTATGCCATTTCCATATTGTGTTAGATTTTTAATGTGATAAGCATTGGATAATATTGGAAATGTTCATTAGATTCTCTTGTGTGAAAAGAGGGCTGTCTTTATTGAGTTTCCATGTCTGATGAGTTTATGTAAGGAAAAACTGCCATATAAATCAAATGTAAACAATGATTAATCATTAGAGTGGATATTAATCTTTTAAACATAAGATTGGCAAAGGCACCAGAGGATACAACATGTACAAATGACTCAAAGGTAGAAAGAAAGAAGGAAATTTTTAATGATTGGAAAGGTCTGCCCTTGAGTTTTGGGATTTTTTTGAAGTGTAAGGGCAATAAAAGCCTCGTTGTATTGTGGAAAAGGGGTGATATTTTTGGGGTGCTAAGCAAACACTATAGCATTGGATTCCAGGTCGCAAAAGTAACCACCATTTGTCATCAAGGAGAAACAATTATTAGACAAGATGTATGACATCATGAGCTATTTGGTTTAGGATATTGTTGTCATTCTGATAATGCTTATTTGGAATGATTGTTTTCTGCCTTTTCTTCTCATTCTGGGCAAGCTCAGTCATCCCAAGGAAACAGACAATGAAATAGGATTTGCAATCTTTCTGCTCCTGGGATTTGCAGGGGAGAAGAACTTGCAGCATCTGCTGTTTGGTCTGTTCCTGTCCATGTACCTAGTCACCCTCACTGGGACTTTGCTCATGATCCTGGCCATTATCTCAGACTCCCACCTCCACAGACCCATGTACTTCTTCCTCTCCAACCTGTCCTTGGCTGACATTGGTTTCAACTCAAACACCATCCCAAAAATGCTGCTGGGTATCCAGACAAAGAACAAAATTATCAGCCATGCAGGATGCTTCATCCAAATATTTTTTTTCTTTGTATTTGGATGCCTGGACAGTTTCCTCCTGACTGCAATGGCTTATGGCCACTATGTGACCATCTGTCACCCCCTGCACTACACAGTCATCATGAACCCCTGGCTCTGTGTCTTGCTAGTTCTGGGGTCCTGGTGTTTCACTGTCTCAGTATCTCTGCTTGAGACCTTGCCTATCTTAAACTTCTCTTTCTGCACACACATAGAAATTACACACTTTTTTTGTGACCTTCTTGAAGTCCTGAAGCTCACCTGTTCTGACACCCTCATCAATAATATATTAGTGTATTTTATGGCTACCATTGCAGGTGTTTCTCTTCTCATTGGGATCCTCTTCACTTATTCTCAGATTGTCTCCACCATTCTGAGAATTTCATGAGCTGGTGGTAAGTACAAAGCCTTTTCCACCTGTGGGTCTCACCTGTCAGTTGTCTCCTTGTTCTGTGGCATAGGCATTTGTGTCTACCTGAGCTCTGCAGTCACACCATCCTCTAGGAAAAGTCTGGTGGCCTCTGTAATGTATGCCTTGGTCACTCCCATGCTGAACCCCTTCATCTACATTCTGAGGAACAGGGAAATGAAGGGGGCATTGGGGAGGCTCCTCGGCTGGGTAGTCAACTCTCAATGATGAGGCCATTGGAGAACTGTCATGAGTAGCCGCATACAAAGTACGGAGGACCAGAAATTAACATTTTGAGTGCATCTGCATTTACAAATTTTTAAGCAACTCATTCTTTGGATCTTTATTGGGGTCTTCCTGCCCTCTTCTCTACCATTTATAAATTCATATCTTGGGTCTTCTTTTGTACTTCCTAATTGGTAATTTAAATTTTGTTGGATTGAATTTGGCATGCTCTCAAATATGTGTATTAATGATTTGGATTTTGTTTAAAGTGGATCTTATCTCACATACAATCATCAGAGGTAATTGCATATGTGCTTATTTGGAAATGCCCCCCTGCAAATTCATTTACAAAGATGTTTTTTCTAGGGTTTTGTAAATGAAATCAGCCACAAGATTTTCCCTTGTTTCATTTCATTCACTTTCTTTTCAGTAATCCCATATTTACTGAATTTTTCTACTCATTCCAATGTGAATTCCTTGTATTTCACACTGTATCTACATCTATCTTCAAACACACAATGCCTAGTACATTTCTTGGTATGGGGTTTATACTCAGTGTATATTTCTTGAATGGAGTGACCATGATGGGTGGATGGTTAAATATGAAGTTGTGTCTGCACCAGAGTAATGCAAACATATTGAATTCATTAAAGATTTTCAAGTAAAAAAGTAGTTCAAAACTATTTAATAATAACAACCATGACACTACCTATATGGCAACACTGTTAAAACATTTTATACACATTGCCTCATTTAATTTTTGCAATAACACTTTTATTTGATTAGAATCATTTTCCATTATTTACAAATGAGGGAGTAAGGGCTTAAAGTAAAAAGGGAACTAGCTCAAGGTCACAACATTGGTGAAGAGGCCAAGACAAAGTCAAACCAAGGTGTAATTCAAAGCCAGTGTCATAGGCCTCGTTATATTGATTCAAATTAAACCTTATGATCATAATAGTTAAATTTCAAAGGCAATAGGAGGCTTTCTGATTTAAAACTCCCATTTTGGAATTCTTTTCTCTGGCCAAGAAATGTTCTTTCTCCTGAGGCTTCAGCCTTACAGAGCAATCAAATATTAGAGTACAACCTCTCAGTAGAAGCCCTTTTCTTGGACAAACCACCTTCTATTGGAAATTCTTCCTTTTGCAAGTCTTTTCTGTTTTAACTCAGTCTTACCACAATGGGATGTTTTTATTTTTATTTTTTGACAAATTGATGATAAGGAAATTTCATTTCCTTAATTTTAAATTTCTCTTTATTTGATTATTTATGAAGATGGGCAATTATCAACTATGTTCTTAGTTCTATTCCTTTGTATTCCTTTTACTTAGGTTTATCTATACTTTCTTCTACAAGTTCTGTGCTGTTTTAGTTCTTTCCTCCATCTTCAAATTACTACAGTAATTTGTGTCTGTTATGTGAGTTATTAGGCAAACATGTTTTTTCTTTACTTATAAAAATTTAAAAAGGTAGACACACAAGCATAATGTTGAGCACAGAATCCAAACACAAAAGAATATACATAGTGCAATTTCTTTTTTGTAAATTTCTACAAATACATATGTAATCTATGCTGTTTGATTTCTGGATAATGGCTACCCTGGGGGCAGAAGCTGTCCCTAGAATTGGCACAAAATAAGTTTCCAGAGTAAGGAGGTTTGGTCATGTTCTGTTTTTTAGGTCTAGTTCTCATTCTGGTAAATTTTTAGTTTTTGAAAATTCATAAGTTTGTGATATGGAACTTTTCCATTTTTCTAATAAACTTTAATAAAAAGATTTTTAAGGCACATATAGCACTCCCCTTTTACTACATGTTTGATCCTTTTCTTACTGTTTTCTGCCTGGGATATGGATTTAGTCTGGAGGTACAGCAGCTATTCTGTGAACAAGAGAATGAAAAACACATTGATGATGGTGGGGGGAAAGTAAAGAACACTGAGTATTTTTTTTTTTAATTTTTTTTTATTTGTAAAATGATATATAATACATATGCATATATGTGCATTTGTTTACATAAATGTTATTTGTTATATATATATGTATACATTTTATAAAGGTGCCTAGATTACCCAAATATTACTCAGAAACTACAGGGATTCCCATGCTCCCCACC
>JAQZBX010106106.1:0-10787 GCA_029593785.1 Cabassous unicinctus
AACTTCAGCCAGCTGGAGGGATCTGTTAAGCAAACAGTCCACTAGCCTTGTTGTGCTGGAGTTCCCGATCTCCTTCTGAACACTGAGATAAAGGTTCCAAGTCCAGCCTAAATCTCTCTGATGTCCAGAAGGAAAAGGAATTTAACAGTCAAGAAGCTCATAATGACTTTCTGCAGGCAGCCTCTAAATCAGACCTACTCGACAGGTGGTGGGCAGGGCACACAGCAGACAGGGCTGGCTGGTCAGACCAGAGAGCTGGGGGCCTGTGCAATGGCAGGGAAGGAAAGAGGGCCCAGGGTCTGCAGGAGGGAGGGCGGCATGGCTGTGGTCCCAGGGTGCAGCTGCCTTAGCGTAACTTCATTACCCAGCAACAGCCTCTACCCACAACCTTCTTCTAAACTACTGAAGGAAAGACAAGGGATCATCAGATTCAAAAGAAAGGACTCTAAAAGGTGCTGTGTGGCTTATAATCTCAGATTACAACATCTCTTCCAATAAAACTGGGGTGAGTAGGAACTACAATTTTTTTAACCGCTCTAGTACTCTTAGAAGTGTGTGTGTGTGTGTGTGTGTGTAGGGTTCTTGTAATGGAAACGTAAATTTATCTAAATGAAGAATTACCTGATTTGGTCCTTTTTCCTTCATTCTACCATTTTGGTTGAGCATTTACACTGTGCCAGGTACTCAGCAAGACACCGGAATACTGAGATCTAATATTCCATGTCCCTTTCCCACTAGGAGATAGTGGAACCCAAACAAGGGTATAAATAGTTTCAAATACCACCATATGGGTCAGCTTATGAAGAAAGCATGTGCAGGGTACTACAGGAGCTCCCCAAAGGCTCACTTAACCCAGCCTGGGGGGTTCAAGGAAACCTCCAAGCAGAAATGAGCCATGAAGACTGAAAATTGGGTGGGTGGAAGATAGAAGGGGAAACCCAGGCAGACACAAAGGAGCATGAGGCAAAGTGGCGTATCTAAGGAACCACAAGGCATTCAACATGTTGGAAGCACAGAGATGCAAAGAGAGAAAGCAGTTTGGGAAAGAAGGCAGAGTGGATCACGAAGGGTCCTGTATACCAAGCTAAGGCATCAGGAAACCACTGAAAAAGTTTAAGCAAGCAGGTGCCATAATCAGGTCTGGCACAGAGAAGGTCCCTTCACTTGGCAGCAGCATGGGTTTAGGGCTGGAGAGGGATGAGGTCAAAGGCTGGGAGACCAGTGCAGGGGTTGCTGCAGTAATCAAAGCAAGGAATTATGAGTCTAAACTAAGGTGGCAGCAGTGGGAGTGGGAAAGAGGAGTCAGATTCAAGGGCTACTAAAGAGGTAAAATTCAATAAACCTTGGATTACCTAGATGCAGTGACGTGTTGATAAATATTTAACAGCTCTCTGAAAAGAAAAATGCCCTGATATATAGCATTTGCCAATTTCCATGGTGTCAATGCGTCCACCATGGCTATTACAAGCTCCCAAGTTCATGTCCCTGAATATGGAGCTGGGAAGAAATGTGCATGATTGGCTCTGGCAAGCCAGAGTGAGCTGGCTCCAGCAATACTGCCTGAATGTGAGAACTGAGAAGAGGGAAGAGTCGAGGAAAATTCCAGGCCTTCCCAGGCTTGGGAGATGGGCAGGCAAGGGAATATACACGGAGGTAGTAAGTTCTGTTGCAGACATACTGAATTAGAGGAACCATGAGCTTCACTGTGAAGATGTACAGAGGCAGTTGGATAGAAGAGCTTAGAACACTGCAGAGAAAAATCTCGCTAGACATACAGCTGGCAGAGATGCCATGATGGATTGTGGGCAAACCAAAAAGATAAGGGGCAGAATACAGACCACTTGAAAATACTAATATTAAAGGGATGGATGGAGGAGTCTGAGAAGGCACTTACAGAAAGGGAGGATTTCTCAAGACCCATCTGCCAAAAGCCAATTCATCAAATAACTAATTCTCTGAAAACCAATCCACTCTTAAGTGTTTAATTCATTAAAGTAACCAAATTTGCACATTTATATAAATCTATTTCTTTTATTTATAAAGCAATTCATTGTTCATTAGATGAACTGGCTTTCAGCAAATTGATTTGTTTGAAGAGAGAAAGCCAAAAGAGTAGTTTTCAGAAGGATAGAAGAGGCAAAGGCATCAGACCCCACAATGAGGGGTAAAAAGATAAAGGAGGGAAAACGTCCATGGGTAACCTTACAAGGCAGGCCGCATGGAGGGAGTTATGATGGAGGAAGGATGCAGTAGGCTGAGCGCAGAGACAGGACGTGGAGATGATGTAGATGCTTTCACTAAACACAGGAGTAGGAAGGAAAACCTTGGGTAGAGGGTATTGGCTATTTTTCCTTTTCTTCTTTTTAACATGAGAGACTCAAGTATATTTACATGTTGAGTGGAAAGATCCAGTATTCAAGGAGAAATTGAAGAAATAAAAGGAAGGGTATAACTGATTCCCTGAGGTTCCAGAAGAGGAAGGGGTGTGAGATCTAGAGCAAAGCTGATGTGTGAAGCTATACTTCCGTAATCCTTTTCTGGAGCAATTCCTCCGTTAGGTTATACTACGATCACATTTCCTTCTGCTGTGACAATTAAGGTTTGTCATCTGCTTAAAGCCTCTGATGCCACTGCATGTGAATCTTGTTTTGATTACTAACTGCAGACATTTTCTGAATGATATTGGTCTCTGTACCCTGAATTCACAGGAAGCAGGAACCAAACCTGGAAGTAAAGCTGACCTTCTAACTCGTTTTACAATACTACCATTAAGTGTCTGCGAAAAATTATTTTGACTCTCATTTTTCATCATCCCAAACCTGCATATTCAGTGATACTGTCCTTCCCTTGTAATATCCTATCCTTTCCAATGGCTTCCAACTTCACCGGGCAAAGGGGAATTTTTTTTTTTCTGTACACTATATGTTCAAAACTTACTTATTTGATGCCCACATTGATTTATTCTTACTCTTGGAAACAATGTTTTATATTAATGCATCAAATTCTTTCACATCAAATGAGTGGCCTGCTTAAAGATCATGACTATTACGTCAGCAGTATCCTTTGCCAGAATTGTTCTCTAGCCATTTCTGAGGAATTACCAACTCATACAAACAAACTTAATGTCTTAAACATGTTTGGTTATTTTCTAGTCAATTTAGGGGCTTCTCAAAATTAGAGCTTAGCAATTTGCCAAGAGTCGGGGTTGGAATCACGAAGGATTTCAACATTATAATTCAGCATGCCAGTCACTTCAAGATCATTTAACAAGTTTCTCTTGCTGCCCTTTTCTACGGGAATCCAGTTAAGATGATTTTAGCCATTGCCCTGTGTATCAATTTCTCTCTCCCTTGCAGCCAATGGCCAGGGAACAGTGAGTTAAGCCAGAAGCTTTAAGAGAGCAATCCCACACACATCAGGGATGAACCACAAGGACCACTGGCTGAATAAGAATAAACTGGGTATCAGAACGCTGGCAAAAAGAAAATGCCTGTCCCTAGTATACTGGTTCAACTCAACTCTCAAATGACACCATAGAGGTAGATAACGGTGCTTTTATTTAAGGATTATATTTCCCTTTCTTACACATAGTGTTTAAACTAACAATTTCTTTTCTTTTGAGATTTTATGCAAATATCAATTCTTAAAGGAAAATTTCTGGCTCTCAAGGTAGAAACATCTGTCATAGAGGGTACATAGAAATGATCCAGCTGATTGGCAAAATGAGGATAGTTGCTTCAAATAGGAGATTCTAAAAACATAACTCAATACAAAAGAAAGAAACCCCGAAGGAACCCCTACCAAACAATATGCTGGGGGCCATCAGGGGTTTCTATTTCTCCTTGAAAATGAAACTGAGTGGGAAGCCAAGACTTAGGCCAATAACCAATGTGAGTCTTTTTTATTTTTAGGAACCATAAATAAATTGGTAACTTACCATCCGTCTGAGATTTACTGAGGAATATTGTGCTGGCCCGAGGATGGTCTGAAGGATTGAATTCCATGTTCAAATCTTTAAAGGAAAAAAAAAGAAAATACATGAATAGCCATCCAATAACTAAGGGGAGTCAAGATAGAGGTTTGTTTTTTTTACCTTAAATTCCTAATACATTCAAGGATTCTGAAAACCTATAGTTACTGCATTAATTGATTCCTCTAGGTTCAACTGGGAGCACTGTTACTTAGAAATTTGAAGAATTCATACATAAAACTTAGATACTTGGCTGGAGATGTATTAGCCTAAAATTCTATTTTCTATTGAGAAAGTTTGCTTTTTACCCAGGATACTGTACAACAGCAGGACAGAGTTTTAACATACAATTAAGGAGAATTACATGCTAGAACCGATTCATACACTTTACAGACAAGTGGTTTCTCCTTGTGAACATGATAAAAATAGGATAGCTCCGCTGTTACAAAGCTGCACCTACACACCCTGCTTAATTAACACAGTTATTTTCTGAAAACGCAAAATTTATCTTTTGGAACAAAGCCCTTGCATCGGTCATCTGTGGGCCTATTCTGGGTCACAGATGTATTTTGTTCAATCCATACATTTTCTTTTCTTTTATTAATTTGAGAGAACATATAATTAACGAGGGATTTCAAACATATCAAAAAGAAAAAAAAATCCAGATTTTTGGCTTCTCTTGAGAAATCAGGTCATTTGGCAACACTGGCCCCTCATCCCCAATGGCCCCCATCAGATGCAGCCCAGGAACTGCCGGCCCTGCAAAGCCTCCAGGCTCCGCTTTTGGACCCTCTCCAGCCTCTCCTCACCTCTGTACCACTCTAACTCCTACAAGCAGCTGGTTTTGCAATCCCTGCTTTAGAACAATCTCCAAGGATGAGAGATTTGTCAAAATGGTATAAACAACTTAGAATCCCATCACAGAAGAGTTTTCCCAGCTCAAAAAAATGTTTTTTCTTTAAATTCCATAGGGAAAGAATGGTTAAACAGAACAGAAGAATTAAGGTAGGGGAGGGAAGAGAGAAAAGAACAACATGATTGTAAAGTCAGAATGGTCTTTAAATCAGCTTAAAGCATTGGAACAAAAATTATTTTGGGTTCAGTTAGCTCAACAAATTTGTAAAGAAACCTAATCAACAATAAAAACAGATGGTATCCACTTAGCTGTCATAGCTAACCAGTCAAAGAGGAAAGAGAAACAATGAAGTCACGTTTAAGCCCCAGGGAACACCTAATCACTTATCCACATAGAGATGTACTTGCAGCAAACCTCTAAGTCAGACAATTTTTCCCCCATCAGCCAATGGCTTACTGGACTATAGCCCAACCTCTCACTTGGTACTAACGTCAATAAACACCTATTTAACCTTAAACAAATACTACTTCAATCACTGGTTCTTCTTCCTTAAGATTTATGTAAAGTTAAACAGTAGGTTTAGCAGCAACAGGCATTAAGAGGTTTTGATGCAAGGAGAAAGATGGGCAAAAGAGACACAATTTTTCAAACTTGCTTTGATTTGAGCTAGGTTAGACCGGAAATTTCCTAGTGAAACTCTATGGGGATCAATGATGGATCTTCTTTTAAAGAAGTTAAACAACAAATGTGCTACTAGGTGATGGTTGGTTGTTTTGTTTGGTTTGGGGTTTTTTTTTTGTTGTTGCTTTTTTTAAGACTTCTGCATATAAAAAATAAGAGCAAATATTTAACTCCAGCCCTGATGGATGCTGTTACCTTCCAAAACCTTACCCCACAGTACCCAAGGCAAAGCATCTCCTGAAACACAATGTGCAAGCAGTGCCTAAATGCTGGCAGGGTAACCCCAAGAAATCATCCCCTGCCAGTATCTAATCACAGTGTAATATGGGCTAGCATTGCAAAAATCCCATTTTATTCCCTCTGACTCATCTACCAAACTAGTTTTTTTTTTAAGACCTGTCTTTATTCTTGAAATCTATTAGTAGGGGTTTGTAGGATACCCCAAGTGAAAAACGTGAAGCTTTTTCAGAGTCGACAGTGGAACCAAAATAATGCAAGATTGCTATTTAAATCCAAAGTGTCCTGGAAGACAAACTCTGGCTACCTGAAGATTAGGATTCTGTGCTCTAAGGTTCACAAACCCTCAAAATTGCTAAGAGTGGGGATGTCACAGATTCTGAGAGAGGGCTTCCAACAATAGGGCATTTATTACAGTAAATACTACACCAAGATGGCAACTGCTATGCCACCACGAAAAAATCATGTCAATTGGGTTAAAAGGGGAAACTTTAGGTCGTATATATTACTAGAATAAAAATTAAAAGATGAAACACAGGACTCAATAACACAGTGAACCCTATAGTCCTAACGATAGGTAATAGTACAAATATAAGAATATTCTTTAATGAATTATATCAAGTGTATAGCACTAATATAAGGTGATAATGCTAGGGTGGTATATGGGAAAATACACGTAATGTAAACTACAGACAATAGTTAGTAATACTATTTTAATAATTTTTCATCAATTGTAACAAAGGTAACTATTGTTAAAAGACAATTAGTACAAAGAAACAAAAAAGAAAATAAATGAAAATTAGTACAATTACGAAAAAGTGCTATTGTCAATTGTAACAAGTGTTCCACACCAATGCAAGGTGTTGGTGGTGGGGTAGTATATGGGAATCCTTTATTTTATGTATGATTGCTCTGTAAACCCACAACTTACCTAATAAAAAAATTGTTTTTAATTATGTGGAGAATATTTTATTGATATGAAAATAGAAATGCCACATGTCAATAAGTGAAGAAAGCAGTGTGATTTCATCTGGGGAGGAGAGGAATGTGTGTATGCATGGAACGTACACTGATATTTGGTCACCTTTGAGTAATACGACTGAGCGACTTTTTGCCTTTCTGTGTTTTCTAAGCGAAAAACTTTTGTTGGTCTGCATTTTTAATTTACATAATTTAAAAAACTTATTTGGAAAAACCACTTGTGGGAAGTGATTCTGTGCCTCTATTAGCTCTAGGTGGTTGATTTCTCCAGCTCACGCTGGTGGTGTTCACAGAGGTGCTGATGCAACTCCCTGCAGGCAGAGAAGACACGTGCACAGCCAGCCAGGACAGCGCCCCCACCAGCCTGCGCACTGCCTGTGGGAACTCAACACCAACAACCAACTAATCCCGAGGGACCCCTGGGGCGGCGCCCCTGCCCCAGCAGCCAGGGTCTCCACCCTCCTCCTCCTGCACCCCTCACCACACCAGCCCTAGCCGGCAGCAGCACATGGGCTGTGCAAAGGGAAACAGCCACAGGGGAGACAGGCCTGCCTGCTCTGTGGGAAACCAAGCAGCAGGAGCAGTGTTCCCTAGGAAGGGTACTCATCAAGTGTGATGTGAGGAAAGGGTCACAACAGGCTTCCTTATTGCCAAGTCATGACTAGCTCTGTCGTCTGCGTGGGTGACAGACCAGGTGCCATCTCTACACAGCTCAGTGACGCAGAGCACATCAAGGGGTCGGGGGGTCTTCATGCCCAGTGTTGATGCCACATCCACGCGTCATGAGGCCCAGAGAGCTAGGGCCCAGCTCGGTGAGGACAGAACTTTAACTAGAACCGGGTCTCTAGCTGGGATTCCAGAGTCCAGAACTTTTCCGACTATTCCTGGTAGGCCAGGCCCTGCCTTAGGTTCCTAGGCCCTCGAAGGCCTGGAGCCTAAGGCAGCTGGAGGCTAAGGCTGGAGCAGAAGGCAAAGGCAGAACTTTTAGGCTCACGTAACCAATTGTATTAGTCAGCCAAAGGGGTGCTGATGCAAAATACCAGAAATCAGTTGGTTTTCATAAAGGGCATTTATTTGGGGTAGAAGCTTACAGTTACTGGGCCATAAAGCGCAAATTACTTCTCTCACCAAAGTCTATGGCCATGTGTTGAAGCTAGAGGTTGCCGACATCTGCCAGGGTTCAGGCTTCCTGGGTTCCTCTCTTCTAGGGGCTTGCCTCTCTCCGGGCTCAGGCTTGCTTCTCTCCACAAGGCCAGCTGCAGATTATCAGGCGAATGGCTCATCTCTTTTCCCGGGGCCTCCTCTCCTTCCTCACGACCAAGCTCCTCTGTGTGCTTACTTCCCCGGGCTCCAGCACTAAAACTCCAACTCCTCTGCTCTGCCATGTAGTTTCAATGTCCTACTGACATGACCCAATCAAAGCCCTAATCATAATTTAGTCACACCTAGAGGAACAGACTAGTTTACAAACATAATCCATATCTACTTTTGGAATTCATAACTATATCAAACTGCCACGCCAGTATACATTCTCAGCTCTACCTAGAATTTAAACTTTAAGATCCAGAACCTGGATGAGATAATCAAAAGGGGTTCCACACAAAGAAAAGGTGAGCAATTCTTTCTTCTGGAAACATGGATGCGCCGTGCTGCTAAGGAAAACTTCTGAGATGAGCTAATTTTTATTTGAACACATGTACATATGTTTATACACATGAGGGAACATTTTCATGAGGCTTCCTGTACAGTTCTCAGACAAAAGCATTTAAGAACATGTGGGTTTGTATGTTTCCCCAATACTAACCCAGATTTAGATTCCATCACTACAGAAAGCAGAGCACCTGTGCCAGGTGAAGGCCCGCAGGCCAACTTTGTGCAAGACAAGTCTGAGGAACGGTTTCTCTGAGGACCTTGATATGCAGGTGGGCAGGACCTAACCTGGCCTTACCTAGACTGATCTGAATACGCAAAAAGGCAGAGTATACAGTGCTGACATCCAGGCAGAGGCCCCACGTGCAGCCCTGGATCTTGAAGAGACACGGGCAATGGCAAGGAAACTCCAGCGTTTCAGGAAACAGAAAATGGGGAAAGGCATCGTCCTTGCCAGCCAAGCAAAATAAACCATGGTCACTGAAATGAAATGCTCTGAAGTCAAGCAGGACAATTCAGTTCCTTCAGCCATGAAGAACGGAATCCCACACTGCCCAGAGACAGGATAATAAGGCCCCAGACATGAAAAGTGAGTTGGAACACACTTTAAAGAGGGAGCAGTGGTCTCAGGTCAGCTCAGAAATGTTTCTGAATGGTAATATTGAGCTTAAAATTAAACTGATAAAGCAAATGCTAAAGAACACAAACCACTTTGTTAAAGTCACTTCTAAACAACAGTATGCTTACCACCTATTTTAAAACAACAGTATGTTTACCACCTATTTTAAAAATAAGAACTTAAACGTGAATCAGCCGCATAATCCTCCACTCAGCCACCATCAAGTCAGATGTGCCTCTCCTTCCCCCAAAGCGCATCTCTGACCTCCTACTGCCCCATCCCTCCCAAACCACAGAGCTTTGGATTCTTCCCACTTGAGCCCATCAAGCTCTTGAAGTACCTAAGGTGCTAATTTATCCAGAAGAAATAATAACATAAAATTTAAAGTTACTCAGCTGGACATCCTTTGGATTTTTAACAGATAACACTGCCCTTCCTTAAAAGAGGGCTGCTCTGCTGACTACTTCCCTGAGGAAAGACCCCCCAGAGCTCAGTCAGTGACACCCCGTAAAAGCCATCAACTTTGCTGCTGCAGGGATGGTCAGCATAGGCCAGCCTGTATGAGGGACTCAGGGCGGTGTGAGCACAGCTGATCATTTAGTTAGGGAAACATGATTAAGTACAGGAATTCATTAGAGGACAGTACCACATAGTAAATAATTAAGAACTAAACTTAATATCTAAAATATCTGACTAAATCCTATGAGTTAGAGAAGAGTATGCAAAAACAAGATAGCTTAAATGAAGCACTGTTTGTCCAAACAAAATCAAGAACAAAAAATAATGCAATTGCTTTTTTATTTTTCCTGGCAAGGCTATTCAATTCATTTAAAACATGCTTAAAACATGCTAGACAAACATGTTCTGAGTATTATGTCAGGCACTATGTTCAGGCCTCATGGTATCAAAAGATGACTTTGGGATAATAACCACCTTTCCACCTAACCATTACCATTCCTATTCCCTAAATGAACTGATTTCACGGTCATAATAATACATTCTTAATTCCAAACAGCTATAGTCAATTAGTGGTAAGACAAAGCATGTATTGAGTTAACTTCAAATTGTATATATGGTATTTCTATCATGTTTACCTACACAATTACATTGTGATTGGATATATCAGCATTTTATTAGATACCACAAGTATAAACACTAGGGGAATAGGGGAGTGTCAATGTCAGGCCAACTTGCCATGACTTTCATTCATTTAACAAATAATTATTGAGCACCTTTTATGTGCCAGGTACTGTTGTGCTCCAGATACTGAGGATGACCCCTGTATGATGTTATGCATGTTCATTTTGTAAGTTCACAACTTTTACTTTACACTTATTGTTTATGTATGTTCATGTATGAATGATATACTTGAATAAAAATTTTTTTAAAAGGAGTGAACAAAACCGATCAAGCCCCAGCCCAAACAGTACGTCATTTTAAGTTGGAAGCTGTGAGATATCAGAGGGAGAGCGGGTGGCAAGGAGGGGAGAAGCCCATCAAAGATACTCTACAAACTCTATAACCCATTCTGAGAGCTGAAAGTCAACTATCCTTGAGTTCTGGGAATCACTGTTTTCCCCCAAAAGATCATGTGGGTGGATGACCTTGGGCAAAATGAGATACTATTTTGGACTCAGTATCCTTTTCTGTAATTTAGCAATAAGTAAGATGTCTGCCACAAGTAGGTACCCCATAAATGATGGATATTAAAATGAGTGTTAAAAAATATTATACCACGTAGGAGTTCTCTCTATAAGTTCTGTATTATTTTTGCAACTGTCTTTTAAGTTTAA
>JAQZBX010106107.1:0-10779 GCA_029593785.1 Cabassous unicinctus
ACATGAACTGGCATTCACAAAAGAACTTCAAACTGTCTCAGGGGATAAGTAAGGCAGGGAAGGGGGATGCTTTCTCAGGGTACTCATGGCCCATCGAGGCTGCTTTCCTACACCATATACTCTTTCCACTTCAGTCTGAGTACTCATTGGTTCAACCCTCAGGAGTCTATCTCCAAAGTCCCAGGAAAGGAAGTAATTGCAACATCAAGAAAAACAACTATCCAATATTTTCCAATATTTTATCAACAACTTTATGTAGTTAATATAAAAGTCTGAGCAGCAAGTACAAAACCAGATGTGTAAAAAAAAGGCAAAATTAAATGAAGGCATTGTTAGATAAAGCTCTCAAGGACAATGAGATGAACGGAATTTCGGGGCCATAATCTGGCTTCAGTCAATGAAAAATGCATAAGAGCCACTTCTAGGGAAATCAGTGAGCAAGATCATGAGTGAGACCTGGAAGACAGACCTTATCACAGATGGGGCAATTGGCAGGTGGCCTGCATACAAAGCCGAAACTATGGTGGGTCTGCTCTGTACTTTCTGCTTCTAAGGTCACTGGGACTCATCTCCATTTCTGGTGCAGAAAAAAGCAGAAAACTTCTGCGGGGTTTAATAAGTATCCTCAGCAGGTCCAGCAGTAGTTCATGGTGGGGGGCAGGTGGGCAGGAGAGCAGAAACCTCATCAAAACATGGATAAATAAGATTCTGGATCAGACTCAGCCAGGCAGACCATACTCAGATTTTTAAAAGTGCTATGATAGCAGTTGATGTCTTAGAAATAACTTCCCTCGGCATACCTGTCTCTTGAGTTACATTGCTCCAATTTGGAGTGTTCATCCTTTATATCTGGTATATGGCTAATATATCATCATCCTGAGGACTCACTTCGCTCATTTCTTATTTGGATCTTCTGTTTTCCTATAATCCATATGTTCTTTGCTTTACTCTCTTTTTTTAAAAATTTAAAACATATTCCCATAGCTTCTTGAAAAAGGGTATCTGAGATGTAATCTTTTTGAGAATTCATGTTTATTCTACCTATATTCTTTTTTTTTAATTAAAAAAATTTTTGTTGTAGTAACATACATGCAGCATAAAAAGTTCCCATTTTAACCACCGTGGTGGTTTGGAACTGTATGCACCCCAGAAAATCATGTTCTTAAAGCTAATCCATTCCAGTGGGTGTAAACTTATTGTAAATAGGACCTTTCAATAAAGTTACTTCAGTTAAGGATTAAGAGGGTCTTAATCCTCTTACTGGAGTCCTTTATAAGAGAATGAAATTCAAAGAGAGAGAAAGTCACGGAAGCAAGAAGCTAAAAGCAATGAAACTTGGAAGAGAAGGGAAGGACCCACAGATGCCACCATGTGCCTTGCCATGTGACAGAGAAGTCCAGGATCATTGGCAGTCAGTCTTTGGGAAGAAAGCATAAACTGATGATACCTTTATTTGTACATTTTTCTCGACCTTGAAACTGTAAGCTTGTGAACTAATAAATCTCCACTGTTAAAAGCCAAACCACTTTATGGTATCTGCTTTTGACAGTCTAGCAAACTAAAACAACCACTGGCAAGCATACAATTCAGTGATATTAATTACATTCACAATGTTGTGCCACCATCACCACTACCCATCACCAAAACCTTTCCATCACCCCAAACAGAAATTCTGTACCCACTAAGCATTAACTCTCCATCTCCCCCAAACTGCAATCTACTTCCTGTCTCAGTGCATTTGCAGATTCTATATTCTACCTTTATTCTTTTTTAAAAAAAGATTTATTTTATTTATTTATCTCTCCCTACCCCCTCATTGTTTGCACTTGCTGTGTCTGTTCATCTTCCTTGTTTCTTTAGGAGGCACCGGGAATCAAACCCAGGAACTTTGATGTGGGAGGGAGGCACCTAATCGCTTAAGCCACCTCTGTTCCCTGCTTTGTTGTGTCTCTCGTTATGTTTTTCCTCTTGTGTCTCTTGTTGCATCATCTTGTCGCGTCAGCTCACTGAGCCTGCCCATCACGCCAGCTCACCATCCTGCTCGTGCTCTTTAGGAGGCAACAGGAACCTCTGCTCCCTGCTTTGTTGTGTCTCTCATTATGTTTTTCTTCTTGTGTCTATTGTTGTGTCATCTTGCTGCACCTGCCCGTTGTGCCAGCTCGTTGTTTTCTTTAGGAGGCAGCAGGAACCAAACCATGTAGTAGACAGGAGCCCATGTAGTAGAGCCTATGTAGTAGAGCCCATGTAGTAGACGGGAGCCCAATCACTTGAGCCACATCTGCTTCCTTCTACCCTTATTCTTAATGGACAATTTGACTGGTTATAGAATTCTAGGTTGGAAATTATTTTCCTTCAGAATTTTTTGAAGTATTGCTCCATTATCCTCCAGGTTCAGGGTTATTTAGAAGTCTGATGCTGCTGTAATTCTTGCTCCTCTGTATGTGCTTTTTATCTTTGGAAGTTAAGAGAATTTTGTCTTTGTACCTCATGCTCTAAAATTTCACGATAATATGCTTGGTATGGTTCTGTTCCTATCCATTGAGCTAAGTATTTGATGGACCCTTTCAATCTGGCCATTTAGCTCCTTCAGTTATCTTTCATGTTAAAAGATTTCCTTAGCTGTTTGATAATCCTAGTGGTCTGCTCATATTTAAGGGTGGGATAGTAAAAAGCTGATTGGATATGTTACTAGAATAAATATTAAAAAACAAAAAAACAACAACATGGGGCTGTACAACACAGTGAACCCTATTGTAAATTATTGACTATAGTTAATAGATCAATTATAAAAATGTTATTTTATCAATTGTAACAAATGTACCACACTAATGCAAAGTGTTAATTGGTGTATGGGAACTCTGTATTTTATGCATGATTTTTCTTAAAAACTACAACTTCTCTAATTAAAAAAAAAAAACTTAAAAAAGAGAAAAAAAAGCTGTTTGGAAGCTCTGTTTTGAGGAAGACCTATTGACCATGTACTTTACTGTTAAGTGATCTGGGTATGCTCTTTGTTGGGGAATTCTGGCCCATCTCACCCCATGTTATTATCTTTAGGGTTTTTCTCTCTTGGGCTAGTAAGGGTCCCTAGATAAGTCTTCTCCAATCTTCTGCCTTGGAGTATGAGGATTGACTTCTAGCATTTCAGGAATTGGGAGGGAATCCAGGATTTAGAATGCCTGCATTAATTAATCACTGTTTCTCCCTAGAGTTCCTAGGGCCCTTAAGCTATGGATCAGGAAAGCTGTCATCCAGGGGAAGAGAGTGGAGGAAGAGAATACAAAGTCCCATTGCTTCTCTAATAGCCTATAATCACGTCTCCTTATTTCAGCCCTCCTGCATCTTCACCCCATATCCAAAGGACTTTGCAGTGTCACTAGCTTAACAGTTGGTTTTCTAAGGTTTGCCAAGTACTTTATCACTGTCCTCTAACCTCCAATATTCTGTCACTATTGCTTCTTTTCTCTTTCCCCATCCTGGTGAATTATAGTGGGGTTCCAGAGGGAGTCAGATTAGATGCATTTGTTCAATCCGTCATCTCTACCTGGAACCAACTGTGAAACATTCTAAAAAACTAAAGTTCATTTATCTAATAAATATTGGGTGCCTATTGTTGTTGGCGTTGGTGCCAAGGTTCTTGGCTGTTTCACATAAAGGAATTTAAGGACATACCATAGGGTAGGCAAGGGTGTAAAGAGTTTATTAAGAAACAGGAAAAGAGATAGTACACAACCCCAGACATAGGTGTGGGCGTGATACAGGATGAGACATGTGCCGCCTCTCTAGGGGTTTCTGGCTATCTTTGGGTGTTAGGGTTTATGCTGATTGGAGTATTTAGGACAAAGTGGGGGAACTTAATTGGGTAGTTTGATTTTTATGGGCTGCTGTCTGGTGGTGATTGGCTTCTGGCTATTGCTCCTGAGCCCTGGTGGAGTTTGCTGTGTGAGGGGCTTATGAAAATAGGTGGATGGTATGGGAATTTCCTATTTTTCTCCTTCTTTCTGCTGGGTGGATGCTGCAAGCTGCATTCCCATAACTTGTTTGTGCACATCAGCAGGCACAAGCTGCCGGGGCTGCTTCTGCAGCTGACAGGAGAGTGCTGTAAGTTGTCTCCTGATAATGTGCCTGCATGAGTCCAGCAGGATGCTGCTTCAGTTTTTTCTACTGGGTGGTGTTTGTGTGGAAATTTATTAGGTTTTCTACCTCTCCTCCTTAAGTCTCTATTCTGTCCTGCCTCACTACAATGATTTGGGCACTTTGCTAACTGCTGGAGATGAACTATGTTTTATCTTCAGTAATGATGACTAATGCACTAAGTTAGTGTTTTGAAAGGAAATGATTCCTTTCCTTGCTACCACCCTTAAGAAAGAATTTTATTTTATGGTGATCGCTATATGCTGGGTGTTATCTGGGGGCTAGGGCAGCTTCCTAACTGATCCTAATTTGAAACCACATCTAGAAGCTCTGGATCATTTCTGATGATACCCACCCTGGCTCTGTTTCTCGGTGTTTGTGGACTAATTGGTCTAATACCTAATTCTAAGCTGGTACACAGTGTCAGAACGATCTGTCTTAAATGTGTCTCATTCTGAATACTGAGTAAGTAAAGATCAGTTGCCTCAGTCACTGAATAAAGGGTGGGTGGGCAGTGGTTTTAATGGAATCCTTGCAAGCTCCCGATTGTGTCTCTGTTCCTGGTGGCAATTATTTTAGATCTTGTCCTCAAAATTTTGTAGTGTGTTCAGTGATAGCAATGGTAGAAAAAGGATGGGAGAGAAAACTAATATTTATTGAATGCCTACTATATGCTAGGCAATGGCATTGATACTTCACAGTTAGTAACATTTAATGTTATTCCATAATAAGTTCATAAACATAGTACAATTCCCCTGGAACAAAGCAAATTATTCAAGCACTTGTCACTCTCTTTTCAATCTCCTCCTCGCTCAGAATTCCTATACCTGTTCTACATTTCTGTATTCTATTTTACAAGATCTCTTGAAGCCAAACAGACATATCTATGCAAATCACATACATAGGAGGGTGTGTTCCAAGGATTTGTTGATAACTTAGTTCACCCTGTTTTTCTATTTCCAAGAGATGAACTGCGTCTGTCTAGCAACAGGACCCTGCTGCTTTGATGGCAGGTGTGAGGCACCCTGGGAAACAAGAAGATGCCAGTCCCATGGTGACCAATCCCCATGAGTTCTACTGGTAGCTGCTGTTTTTGCCTGAAACACTAATGTTCACTGGTGGCAATGTTTTACTCTGAGAAAACTTTCTTTTAGCCCTAAAACTTTGACCTGTCATTGAAAAGATGGCACAACCTTGTTTGAATAGATTTCATCATTTTAAATTTCTGGCCCAGATATTATGATGAATTAAGTAAGAGAGAAAATGATCTTTTGCTTGTTCCTGGTAACTTACATTGGCAAGGAACTAAAAGACCTCTGGAGTTCTTCACCTTGAACAATGAGTCAGGAAAATCACACATTTAGGACAACTATAAATAACAGTAATATTAATAATAGCATCTTATTTTTGTATAGGACTTACAGATGGCAAAGTATCGTTGCACACAAGTTCCTTTAAATAGCCTTGAACTTGGTTTTCCTTGATTTTTAACTGTATGATTCAAAGATTAATCATTGCAAATTCATTAATGACTAACAATAAACTAGTGATTTCCTAATCTCAGTTAAAAGGTATGGCAAATCCCCTCCTCCCATAATAATTGCACCTGAAAAAATATCAGGAGAATAAGGGTCTTAGCAAACAAGGGTGATCTGTTTGAAGCTTAGAAGCAATCCTTAGGATAAAAGCATAAAATCTCAGTTCAGCTCGTTCAAACCTTTACCTAATCTTGATCTATATTCAAATATCCTCCCAGAAGGCTCTGAACTCTCCAGAAAACATTTTGCATTTTCTAGATAGTGGATTGCTCCTCAAGGCCTGTGGGCAGTTTACAGCAGTAGGTGGGAGAATAGGGGGCAGTGGATAACAAGTTGGAGGAAGGGAGGAAGGGAGTTGTATGGAAAGTACTTTAGGGAGAGAAGAGAGAAAGGAGTTTATTTGTTCTATAAACACTGACACTTACCGTGGGCCAAGCCCTTTTGGTGCTGTGGGGGATACTCAGAAGGAAATAAAACAGACCCCACCTCCAGGAGTTTACAGCCCCTGGCTGGAGGAAGAGCCTTACACAGGAAACAGTTAAATGTAGGGTGTGCCAGGGAGTCGCCCCTTGAATTCTGAGAATTTGACTAATAAAATAAATACAAAGGAGTTGATGTCAGATGCAGACATCTTAAAGGGAAAGGAGAACTCGCAGGCCAGGTGCATGATTTTTCTAGAGCAGAATCGGAGATGTTAACTTATCTAAACAAAGAATTTATTAATAGATGGGGGAAATGGATAAACAAAACGTGTATATACATACAATGGAATGGTAGCCAAAGAAAGGAACGAAGTTCTGATGCATGCTATAACATGGATGAATCTTGAAGACATCATGTTGAGTGAAATAAGCCAGTCACAAAAGGACAGATGTATGATTTCAGTTATATGAAACAACTAAAACATGAAAATTCACAGAAACAGAAAGCAGGGGTGGGAGTAGAAGGGTAAAGGGGAGTTAAAGCATAATGAGTACAGGGTTTCTGTTTGGGGTGACGAAAAAGTTTTGGTAATGGGTGGTGGTGATGGCAACACAACATTGTGAATGTAATTAATATCACTGAATTGTACACATGCAAGTGGTTAAAGTGGGAAATTTTATATTGATATATGTCATCACATTTTTTTTTTAAGGCAGAGGGTGGCAGGTGTGGTAAGAGGGGCACAACCAAGAAGCCCTGGGAGTGTAAGGATGAATAAACCACTTCTGGTGTTGCTGATAGAAAAGCATTTAAATTGGCCTTCAAGGTAAGAGATGAGCAGGAGAGGAAGAGCAGAAGACACAGCATCAGTAAGGAACAGAGGTGGGGCTGTGCAAGGTATGGTCGGGGCTGAGAATGGCTCCTTATGACTGAAGCAAATCCGGAAGCAGAGAAGTGAGGTAAAAGGTAAAGATATGTCAGGCTAAGGAGCTCTATTCCGGAGATGCTAGGAACCTGTGGTGACTTGCTGTAGGGTTCGGGTAGGGCTAATTACCACGGGCAGAGTGCTGTCAGCCCAGCCTTAGGTATAAAGGAAAGGTAAATTTTTTGACAGGGCTACCCAAGGTTTTGAAAATTTTTTACCCTGTAATTGTGTCAAGTGCTGAGAGAGCTTCTGAGGGTTTTACAGAGTAACTCATTCTTATTCTGCCCTTTCATTATACTGTCATTATCTTTGCTTAGCAGTCTAAGACAGACCTCAGTGGAGACAATAACCACAGACTGGGAACAAGGTAGGTTCTCACCTTCCTGGTTATGTCATCCTTGATCACGGGGTCAGGGAAGTCTATAGCGAAATTACTATGGAAACTTTCAGTTTGAGTTAACAGTGCCTGACACATACTAAACCCTCAGTTATGTCAGCCCATGTACAGCTGTATTCAACTACTGGAAAAATAGTTTCTTTTCTACAGTCTTGGAATAGAACCCAAGTGTATTAGTCAGGATTCTATTGGTTGGAAGTGACAGAAAGCCAAAACCAGCTTAGCCCCAGAATTAGATTTAGTGGATAGATACCGGGGTAACTCACAAAACTGAAGGAAAAGCCAGAACCAAGCAGCTCTGGAGTCTTGGAGATTAACTGGACTCAAGGCCACCAGGATTCTAGTTACCCTTCTCTTCATTCCTCCCTGCTGGTGGGGAACATGGCTGCCGAAAGCCCAGATTCACTTCTTTCCAGCATTCTTATCCAAGAGGCAAAGAGTGGATCTCTCCCTACTGCTCCAGTAGAAAAACTTGGATAAGGGCTTGAAATGAATTGCTTTGACTCGTGTGTGTCTGGAGCTCATTGCTGTAATGGGATGATGGAAAGGATGAGATAGAGCTCCATGATAGTCTCAGCACATTACATGCCTTCCTCTGTGGTCAGGGGGTTAGAGGCCGTGGCCAGAAGGAGCATGGAAGGGCACAGGGCAGACAGAGGCAGCAGCTACTATGCAAAGACGAAAAGCTCAGTTGATTTTGGCTAGAACTCTGAGGATTTCCTAAAGGAAGCTCCAAAGGCTTAAATTTATGACTGGGTTCCACTCTACTGAGTACAAATTAACTCTGTCCCCACACTTCAGTGTACCTTAATTATGTCTTAATTACTTCTGGGTCACTGACACATGGTCTAAGTCTTTCAAATTGTTTCATTTAAAAGGCATTCCTTTTTACCTCCAATCTCTGTTTATCTTAAAAGTCATCATCATCTTCTTCTTTTTTCTTTTTAAACTTCCTTAGCTCAGAAATGGAATTTCCAATGTCTAACAGCCATGCTTATGCTTTAAAAGACACCCACGGTTGTTTTTAGGAGATTTTCTTTCCTGGAGATGAGGCGGTGGTTTGGTCATGACTCGCCAGCTGCTCATCTACAGCAGCCCCTCTTTAGTGTCTGAACCTGGAGGTGAGCCTTGGGGCCACCCATGCTGGGTGAGAGCTGAGGAATGGCTGGGGGTGGGGGGTGGGGGTGGGGGAGGCTCTCAACAAAAGAGCCAAGGGAGTTTCTCATTGTAAAGCCTCCAATGTCACTTGGATCCTGTGCAAGTAGTGTAAAATAACTACCACCCCCAGAGCTGGGGAACACACCGTTCCCTTATATAGTCTCTTCCCTCTGCGGCCTATAACCACGCCCTCTCTGCCTAGTTTTGGGCCACATGTCTTCACCTCACCCCTAGCCCTGTTCTCTTCCTACCTCTCCTTCCAACCCTTACCCCCCTTTGACTTCCCTATGATCCCACCATTCCCAGTCTCACTGACATCCATTCTGCCTGTGAGTCCCTGGATTCTCCCCATTGCCAATCCTGACAGTAACTCACCCTGGGTCACCTCCTCAAACATCAAAATTTGACTCAGAAGTTGCTCTTTTCCTGGTATGGGCTGAGCCCTGATGAATCCTCGTGTCTTGCTGCATTCCCAGAAGGCATTTAGGGAAAACGTTCCCTGAGGCAGCAGCAATGGGTGACATTCCCAAGGCTACAGTTGGCAAGGGTCAACCCTGACCGAGAGAAGCTTTTAGGCCACATCAATCAACAGATGCGCAGGGGCTGTCAAAGCAGTCCCTCTGGGGATTTGGGATAATTTGTTTCTTCCTTTGGCTTTGTTTCTCATGATGGGAGTCAAAAATTGGTTAAAACATAGGATTTGGGGTCAGAAAGATCTGAGTTCTAGAGAGCGCTCTGACGAGTTCTGGTTGTCCGACCTTGTGGAAGTTCCTTAACTTCTCTGAGCCTCATTTTTAAAACAGGTTATAAAGATTAAATAAATTGATAATTACTCAAGTTTATTGAAAGCTAACATTTATATACAACATGCTTTGTTATGTGAACCAATTCATTTAAAATGTTTTTAAACACTTAGGCCAGGATCCAGTATATACTAAAAACTCAGGAAAGAGCAGCGCTTCTCCTAGTAGGACAGCATAAGAGAGGGGGGCAACCTACTGAAACACTTTTCTTCCTTATTCAGATGTTTTGAATAGATGCCTATCATACCAAATGCAATTGAATAATAAAGACAAATTGCAAGAAATTTTTAGGGCCCATTTAATTTTTTTAATACTCTAATTAGGTTGTATTTGATATTTCTTAAAATAAGATGACTCTCAGTTGGAAATATTTGATTGAGTGCTAATGAATTTTTTATACGCTTGTACTCCATAGAGGATTGTGCCTATGTATATATAGTCAATCAAAACCTTAACTCAGATAATTCACTCAACATTACATCAGTGGTTCTCAACCAGGGGTGCTTTTGCCCCCTGGGGGACATTGGCAACATCTGGAGACATTTTTGGTTTTCATGACAGGACAGCCCCTCCCGACAAAGAAATACCTGGCCTAAAATGTCAATAATTCCAAGCTTGAGAAATCTCTCTCTCTGTCTCTCCCTACTTCCCACTATCTGTGAACACACACACACACACACACACACACACACACACGATGGGCTTTTTGCATATATATATATGTGTGTGTGTGTGGAGAAGCACAGTCTCTGAAGAAACAGAGTGAAAGAGGGCTATATAGTAAAAAAAGGACTTTATCAAACTACATGCTGATGGGGAGGGACGTTGTGAAGTTGGCCTGTGTCAGCAGAGTCTGTCTGCAGTGGTTGGAGATGATCAGGATGTCAGGTTTCTGAACAAGTCAGGCAAATTTCCAGCACATCTGCCAAGAGCATAGCCCAATTCTGCCTCAGCCGAGTGACCCATTTGTGAGCCTTGGCTACTGGAGACAAAAGTGTTGCTATCTCTTCATGGAGCTGGGCACAATTGCAGAGTAATGCACACTAGTATTCTTGTTAGGAGTTGGCAAGTTCACAATTGGAGCAATTGTTTCAGAAAGTATGTGAGTGCACTATTGCTTCATGTCATTAATGTCTGCAGTGTGCTAGGAATAAAAGGCTGGTTGGGGGAAGGGGGAACACAAGTTTCAATTATTCAAATACATGCAGAATTATACAGCCTTAAAGACTCCGTTTCTGAGATTCCTTCCTGCGTCAATATAATGTGTTCGAGTCTACTGACTACTCAAAATAACTCCCTTGCTTTGAGTTAGGAATTTAAAAGAGGGCTATCAATTCTTTTAGGCTACCAGGTGATTATTTGGTCATTCCTGTTGTGGGAGGGGAAAAAATCAGAAATTAC
>JAQZBX010106108.1:0-10788 GCA_029593785.1 Cabassous unicinctus
ACAGGATAGAGAGACTTTCATGGATGCTGATATCTCCAAATTACCTGCCAGTATGTTCCTTACTATTCTAAAAATTTCCATTATACTGTGCAGCAGTATATGCATGCATTTGGCATGTGAGCTGTTTACTCTTAGAAACAGTGTATGAATAAGTAACAAAGTGACAGATGTACCACCAGAAGGATATTTAAATTGATTTTTTGTCCCAATACCTTTTTCCCCATATTCTCTCTAACTTTGTCTTTCCACATAACCCAGTTGATGGCTATTATGCCTGGCTTTGGCACCACTATTTTCTAGTGACTTGATATATTTGGAGAAACATTGAATATTTATGAATACAATAAAGGCATGTTTTATGTTTTTAGGTCTCTGGCTATTTCTCTTCCTGATGCATTTTCCTTTTTAGTAAAATGGAGCATTTTTATAGAAAAAAGTTTTGGTTCAGTATTCTTTTATACTTTCATGGTCACTTAGTTGGATTATCTCTCACTCAATTTGGCACTCAGTTTTATTTTGCTTTGTTTGGATTTTCCATTTATGTGGCATCTGTGATATGTTATGTATTACTAAAAGGACCATAGAAATTTTTCCAGGTCTCCTCTTTTCTGAATAATTTGGAGACCGACATCGATATTATACCCATTTATTATAAGTTCATATTGTCTTTTTTATCAGAAGGAAGGAAGGAAAGAAGAAAAGGAGGGAGGGAGGGAAGGAAGTTAGACTTTCCTAACTTTAGAGATAAAGAATTTTAAAACTGAAAAGAACTTTAGAAGTAATGTATCCTAGTGACTGCCAAAATTTTCAAGTACAAAGCCTTAATTTTAACATAAATATTTTTCCAGGACTCCACATGACAATTTCAGTAAATATTTATAAAAATATGTAGGAAAACATTTTACGAATTTAGTGACATTTAAAATTAAACATACATTTTATTAGAAAAATAACATCTATATACTTTTGTAAAATTAGTGCATACATGCACAAAACAGGATTTATTTTGGTTGGAGTCATTTTTTAATGCATGTAAATACTCAAATTTGAAAAATTTGATAAATGACTGAAACTTTCTGGGGCAGTATACTGTCCATTTGGGAAGCACTGACATTCTCCAATTTATTCTTTTTATACATTTAAAAAAATGAGAACCAAAGATGTGAAGAAACTTGCCTAAGATCATATTGCTAGCTTAACTGAAAATTTAAGTTTATGTTTCTGCTAGCTAAGTGTCTTAGTTTGTTAGAGCTGGTATAACAAAGCACGACAAATGGAGTGACTTAAAACAACAGAAATTTGTCTCACTCTTCTCAACGTGTCCGCAGGGTCATGCATCTTCGGAGGTCTGAGTGCTGACTTTTGGTGGTCCCAGGTGTTCCTTGACTTGTGGCTGCATAGCTTGCTTTATCTTTACTTGGCCATCTTCTCTCCTGCCTCTTCACATGGCATTCTCCCCTCCTGTGTCCAAATTTTCTCTTCATATAAGGATACCAGCCATATTGAATTAAGGGACCAGCCTACTCAGGTAAGAGCTCATTTTTCCTTTCCCCATTTCATCTGTAATGACCCTATTTCTAAATAAGGCTGTATTTTGAGGTACTGGGGATTAGAACTTCAATATATCTTTCAGTTATCACAATTCAATCCATAGCACCAAGTAATGTTTCCAGATCACAATGCAACTCTCAATGAGGAGCTAGTCAATTAACACACATAGTTCAGGAAACAAAGGTGACTTTAAGTTACATCTTTATGGTTTAATTATCTCAATTTTGTTTTGTTGCATTAATGTATATTAAGACCAGATTTAGTAATTAAGCCAAGATTAGAATAAAATATGTTGGTTCATGCTAGATTAATGATAATAGTACCTGACTGCATTGCTTTAAATTAATAAGGAAGTACTGCAGCAACATTTTAATTTATTGAGTTGATATTTAATAAGATATTCATGAAAATTAATATGATTCTTCATATTTGATAAGATATATTTTGGTAATCAAATTCCACAAATATTTTTCACAGGAACCGCCAAAGCATTTAACAATCTCAATAGTTCCTAAATTGAAACTTCAAGTTATAGGAAACTATGTTTTCGTAGTGTTTTTAATTCTTCATTAAATATCTAACAGAGGCATGAACAATGACAGTTCTTCTAGGTGGCTCTGTGAAGACTAAGACTTCTGGGATTATGTGGAGGAATGGAACTGGCTCTTAACTGAGATGGGTCTTCATTCTTTAGCACAGACGTTTGGGAACGAACAAGCAAATCTTGGGGGAATTTGGCTAATTGCTCACCCTTGCATTTGAGCCAGCTACATGCCTGCACAGATTCTGACATGCTATCTCTAAAAATTCAAGAGAAAAACCTTGGATTCAATGCTGTCTTCCTGAAAGTGACAATTAACCATTAATCTGAAAATGAAACTGTTTCTGTCTACTCCTAAAGTGTTATATATTAATAGTTTTCTATTTTTCCATTTCAAATATTTATCTTATTATTTCATGGCAATATTATTGATAGTCCTCAGCAGAATCATTAACCAGTGTTATTAAAAAAGTATAATAACTTGAAAAAATTATTAATTGAATGTCATTAACCACACTAGAAATAAAGTGTAATAGCATGAATAAATTAATTAGTGTTGGATTATAATAATTTTTTTTTTTAGGTACCGGGGCCGGCATTGAACCTAGAACCTCATATGTGGGAAGCTGGTGCTCAGTCACTGAGCTACATTGGCTCCCCCAAGTTGATTTTTTTTTATTTCTTTGTTTGTTGTTTGTTTTTTTATTTTTAGGAGGTACCGGGGATCCAACCTGGGACCTTGTATGTGGGAAGCAGGCATTCAACCACTTAAGCTACATCTACTCTCCATAAGAACTTTTCAAATATATTAATATAAAGTTGTAATAACTTTAAACAATGTAACACATCTTTTTAGACCACATTTGCCATTCTTTGATCTGGGACACATAACAACTAATGGTGCTGCTGTGACTGAAGCCGAAGCCACTTGTATAGAGTTGCCCAAGTGAAAAGCCATTGAATGTAAATCAATGTTTGGAATTCAGGCTGAGTGTCCTTAAGGTTTATCAATAGACATGATACAGATGCTCACTGGGAAATGCAGACATTTGAAAATGAATGAGAAAAGTTTATGTATTTGGGATATACAAATTCTACAGTGACCTATTAAAAATCTGGATATCGCTTTTCAAAATTTTGTATTTCAGATGTTGCTATCCATTGGGGTTTCAGAACCTTTGGAAACTCAGTGATTACCAGCACCTGAGATTACCTTGAGTCCATGCTTATTAAGATCAACTTTGTATTTGTTTTAGTCTTTTTCTTGGACCCCAGAAAATTATGTTTTTAGACTGAAGCTATTGTGAACCTTTGGTTAGGTTAGATGAGTTAAGGGCCATTTGATTAGATTGCTCTAGTAGGGCATGACCCAGGGTTGGTCTTAATCCTCTTACTGGAGTCCTTTCTAAAAAGAGTAATAAAAGCCACAGGCACAGAAAAAGTTGCAGGGAAAGAGAAACCCCGAGAGCCTAAGAGAAGTCCCAGAGACTGAAGACTGAAATCAATGGCACACAGAGGCACAGAAGGAGCCCCCCTAGAGGCTGAAAGAGATAAGGCCCAGAGGAGAGAGGAGAGATGAGGCCTGGAGAAGAGGGGAGAGACAAAACATATGCCTGATCATCCACAGCTGATCTCTGGGAGAACGTGAGCCTGGACAAGAAAGCAGAGACCAGAAGATCCAGCATTATGCCCTGCCATGTGCCTCATCACTCACTGCTGAGCTTGGAGAGAAAGACTTGTTAGACTTGTTAGGCACATGCCCCGCCATGTGCCTGATTGTCATGGCTACAACTTGGTGAAACAGCATCTCTTGATAATGCCTTGATTTGGACACTTCCACAGCCTCAGAACTCTAAGCTTCTAACCTAATGAATTCTCATTATAAAAGCCTACTGATTTCTGGTATATGCTCCCAGCTGCTTTCAGCAAACTAAAACATCCTTTCCATTTAGGGACTTGAAAAAAGTGATACATTTTAGGTGTTGAATCAATGTTGAACCCCTAATTAGTTTGGAGTTCTCATCAGAAACTATTGCTTGTGATTTTTATGGTGCTGAGAACCTTATTTGTGGGATAGCACTCCTCTGAGAGATGGTCACTCACGCGGTCTTGTCACACTTTGGTTTCCTCAGACCTGGAGGCCCAGTGCCATGCATGTGCAAACATTTCTTACATCACCTTATAGTCTCTTAGTTATCCTTGTGGGAGCCATTATCTCTTGATTGGTCTGCAAGCAGTTCTTAAACTTCTTGTTTTGTTTGGTTAATGTAGGACTAAAATATATTTGCCATCAGAAAGTCATTTGTGCACCTCTGACACCTTATGCATATCAACAGGAAAAAAATGAAAATCATTTGTTTTTAAAAATGAAAGACTATATGATGCTATCCTTTAACTCCCAAAAACTTTATTACATTTTGAACATGCAATTTTGTTTAAATTTTTAAAATGTATCTCCTAATTGCTATTAAAAAAACTATTTAGAGAGATTTCCTCCAGTGATATCCAAAGAGAATATCTAGTACTACTTGTATTCTATATTTAGGGCTATTTAAACTCTGCTTTCTGAATTTGAGGATCCCTCCCATGTTTTCAGTGATGGCGTAACAAAGAAAATAGCTGGTCTTCTTTGCCGGCTTCCTTAGACAGTCATCTATAAAGAGCCTGTAATAATTTGTTTTCCTGATAAGTCATATGGCTACCAGAATAACTGCTGAGCAGCCTTAGTTAATTGGTGTAGTTACCCTGAAGTGATATAATTCTAGCCTAAAGATAAGACACCATCGTTTAGGAAATCTGTGCAACCTCATTGAGAATACAGTTATTATAATCAGTTGGATTTTCTGAAATACTAAAACCGTGGGGTTGCTCCTGCCAATATTGATTTCAAGGACTTGTTGCCTTTCTAGGCATTGTTGGACCTCTATTAATATTGTAGAAAATTATATACAATGCTTATGTTGTTACCCCCTGGTATTTCTTCCCAAAGTAGGACCTTTACACAACAGCTCTGGGCCACTTGAATATCTGGGAGAAAGCTGGTGTGAAAGGAGGGAGTTCAAATTCAGAATCCTACATCTGCAGGCATTTGGAGAAGTCACTCAGGTCATCAGCCAATGAAGATCACTGCTCTCAACTTTGACACCTCCTAAAGCAGGGGTTCTTAACCTTTTTTTGTTCCACAGACCCCTTTGCCAGTCAGGTGAAAGCCACAGACCCCTTACTAAGTCTACACTATACTATGAATTATTTAATAAATATATCACACTCTCACCAACATGTCCCCACAAGAATAATGTTTTTTTGAATTTCAGTTCAAGCTCATTCACTCCTTGTTAGGAGCCCCTGTCCTAGAGGATTTCTGGATAAATACTTCAGAAATGAATTCCTTATTCTTCTATGCAAACCATGACTTTGGAGTCACTCTTCCTTTGTAGCCTTGATATGCAAGGCATTATTTTATTACATTTCTTTCCCCACATAGTCTGTGAGCTCCTTGAGGGCAGCTTTTTCTGACCACAGCCACTTCCCATCTCCCTCTCTGACATTGTTTCCAGAGCTGAGCTATATCTCCATAACCTTGAGGCTTTATCAGTTTTCCCTTGTAAATCCCAGTAGTGTCTGTTTCTTTTGGACATTTAGCTAAATGGTGAAACACAAAATCCATTCCCTCTGCAATTCTAGATTGATTTATTGTCCATGGCCCTGCAAAAAATAGTGTTGTTACTGGTAATACAAGGGAAAATAAAGTGAAAAGCTGGACATCTTTGTAATTTTTTCTGGAATTCTACTTTCTTGAGGAGGGTGCATTTAATAATCTTTATGATCCTTCCAATTGCTAAAATTTTTGGTTCTGCAAGTCTTTATGGTAGCAATTCGACTTCCTTTTTCCAAGAAAACAAAACAACAAGTGTTTAGAGTATATTTATGGCTTATGAAAACCAAAGACAGCCAGGAGTTCTAGGAATGAGTGCTACCCATTAAAACATACAGAAATCAAAATTATTTTATTTAAAAACACCTGGAGCATTAAAAACAACAAATGGCAAAATATTAATTCTACTGAAGCACATTATTAGGGCATCCTAAGAGTTCACACCATGGACTAGATATAGATAAAAGTCTCATAAACTTCTTTCAAATACTCCAAGAAACCTTAGCCTCATTGGGCAGAATAAAAGACCAGCTCAGGTTATGGAAAAGTGCATCTGAAGGTTTTAAAATGAGTTTTATTTCTAAGGTAAACGATAGGTCACAAATAGTTGCAGTAAACACATACTTATTTCTCTTTGTCCAAGAAATTCCCAGGTCTTTACAATATTTATTTTTGTCTTGATGATTTTCTCTGGGGATGCTAATACTGAGACTGAAATCAGCTGGGAAAACGTTGCTTCAAATATTCTCTTCAATTTGCTTCTGTGGTAATTTAGCCAAACAGCCTGCTTGGAAGTAATCTATTTGCAGAACCTAGGTGGGGAAAAACCTGCCACATTATATAATTCACCGAGCAGGTTTTGGCTCCCACTCCGACAATCCATCTTAAATAGTGGCTACTGCCCTGCATCTAGCAATACATAGGATCAAGCAATTTAGCACAAAAAGAGAAAGGCCCCACAACTTGGCAACCCCGTGGATATTAATCTTTGAGAAAACCAAATGGGTCCAACTTTTGCCAGAGTTTAATAGGAAAGCTGTCACATTTTGCACAAATGAGTATCCAGTCTGTTAGCGAATGGAAAGAGTGGACTGGGAGGAGGAGAGGGAAGGGAGCTGCGGATGCTGACTGGACCGTTTTCAAAGTGGCTCCGGCTTTAGGGGAGGGGCTGGGATGTTCTGGATGGCAGAAGAGACGAAACAGTTAAAAAATATTACTAGCGAGGGGTTGAAACCTCGGAATGTGGTAGTATATAAGACCGCACCTCCAGTGCAGAGCAGCCGCTGCTGCGAGAGCCACGAGCAGGGCGCACCGGCTCAGTCCCCTATTAGCCAGAGACTAGAGAGAAGGGCAGAAGGCGTCGGTGGGGCCAACACCGGGACTTTCGCTTCACCTCTGGGACAGAAACCAGGCCACCTAACTTCCTCCATCTCCTCTCCACAGTTGCGCCCCCGCCAACTCGTACGCTCCAGCCCAGCACACCCGCGGGCGACACCAAAGCGCTCGCTGCGGTGTCTGGTCTGAGGCGATGCGTGCAGGGAACACGGCAGCTCGGCTGGCGCGGCAGGAGTAGGGCCCTGCGCGGAGGCCGGGAGGCTGTGTGGTTAGAGGCGGTTGTAGAGGCCGCTTTCGCTCCACCTTCCACTTGGGCTGCCGCCGTGCCGCGATGAGCCGCGTGGCCTCGCTGCTGCTGGGCGCGGTGCTGCTCTGCGGCCACGGTGCCTTCTGCCGCCGGGTCGTCAGCGGTGAGTCCGGGGCCGCCAGCTGAGCGGACGAGCCGGGATTGGGGACTTTGGGACGCCCGGGAGAGGGGCTTGACCTGGGCCAGCGCTCTCTCGTGAGTGGGAAACCTGCATAAGGTTGGAGGCCGGGAGGAGGTGGGGGGAAACGGATCGTCTGATTCACCTCCGGTACGCACTGCTCCCCAGCACTTACTAAAGTTTAACAGTTTTTGAAACGCCTGATCCAATAGCTGCGAAGTGAGCCTCTGCTTCATCCCTAGCGGCTACAGGCGTTTCCAGGAGTAATTTCCACTTTCTTTGTGAGAATGCTGGCCACAGGGCTTGGCACCTGCAAAAGGGGTGGGGTAGGGCGCAGGCCAAGGGAACTCAGAGAGAAAAGAGCAGATGCAGAAATGCCACTCCCTGTTGGCCCTACTCCACTTCCTTGGCGGCACCATTTCTCTGGAATGATTTGAGACCGGAGTTGTTCGCATAGAGTCGCTCACGGCCCCGTGGGCAGACAGCCTTTGTTCTCAAGAGAACTGACAAAGAACAGGAGACTGGTCCTTGAGCGGAATCAGACGTCATGACGCCTTTGCCCCCCTTATTCCAGTTTGGGGATCTTTTCAGCAAATGAAGTCGGCGGGAGTTGGGCTAGGTGACACCTGGTAATGACTGCAGGTTCCTGCACATAGTAGGTGCACAGAATTGGCAAGCTTCCCAGCATTGTCTCTGGAGTCCCCCCTCCCCCCTCCCCTTTGACTTCCTCTGTCCTATTGCTGAGCAATTTATTCTGCATCCATCTTTCATTACTTTTTGGGACGATCTCTTAAGAAGGATGTAGATTCACACTGACCTAGAATGAGTGGAATAGGGCCTTATGTGAAGGCTGAACACAGTTACCTTTATTGAAATCTCTTGTTATATTCATAAAGACATTACATAAATACTTGTCTGCAATATGTGGGTTGTGTGGAAAGTTTATTTTTTTAATGTAAAAAGCATGAATTCCTTTTTGCATTTTGTGCATCTGTATAACAGCTGTCCCTAGAGGTAAGTAGATGACAGATGACAGCAATTTAATCAGCTGTGAAGCCAGACCTTTAGAAACTTGCACATTAAGCTTAATTGTTACTGATCTTCCCCACAGCAATTTGTGATGTTCTACATCTTCAGACTTTAATTCTTAAACGTGTAGTTACCAGCCACTTTTCACTAACTTTTTGGTCCTCTGGAAACATTGGGATTAAATGCAGTGTGGAACGTCATTTTTCAAAATCCACGCTACTTACATTTTTTGAGGAAAAAAATCAGGCTCTTTATAAAATGAAAATTTTACAATATCAAATGAGGATGTTGCAGAAGCCATGAGATTACATACCTTTTTCTCTCCAATTTAGTTGAGAAGAAAAAGTTCATTATATGGACCCATTTGAATACATGAATTACATATCTGACTGCTTTTGTGTTTTTTTGAATTATTCATGCAAATGAATAAACATTTGAGGCCATGTTTTGAACATGAGTTTTTAAAACAAATAGAAACCCTTAATTGACAGTTCCTTTTGGTATATTCTTGTTTATATGCTTTAAACTCAGCAAGGGAAGAAAGGAACATCTAAAATTTCAAAAATAATTTAAAAATTGTTCATGAAAAGTTTATTTTGTGTTCTATTACTACATAATTGTTACCAAAGCTTTTGATGTATTTTCCTATTAAGTATTTCTAGACATCTTTTAGGTGCTATCTGAAAATTTTCTAATTAACTGAACATGATTTATTTAGCATGAATGATGATGTTCATTTGATATTAAAATGATTACTATGTTATGTTTTTCTTATGAGTAATTTGGTCATAAAAGTTCACATTGAAATTAACCATGTATGAATTGATTTGTGATTTTTAGTCTTTGAAGACTAATTTATTTTTCTAAAGATGTATTTCAGCCAAAATGGCATGAGTGCAGGACAACTTAAAGCCTGACATTTTAGAAGTTACTAGTAAGTCTAATGCCTGCCTGGTCGATGTGTTTTGAGTGTTGCATCCATTTTTTCATGTCTCTATGAAATACCTGCTGAAATGTGTGAGAACTGACACAGCTTTTTGGGACCATTATTAAAGAACACACCTAAAACATATGGAATACATTTTCTATTTATTAAATTTTGATGCAACATATTATCATTTCTCTGTAGAATACCAACTTAGTCATTTGTGCCTGAAAAAAGGCAGGTACTCACAAAATAATTCTCCATAGAAATGCTCTTCATTTTAGTACCTTAAATATTCAATAAATACTTTTCAATACTTTAAAATACTTCACCCTCCCCTTTTAAGTTCATTAATAAGGTAAAAGTATGTTAACAAGAAATAACATTTCAAACAACCTCACCATCATAGTCTAACCCATAAGACTTAATAACATCAAAAGTATTTTTATTTTATATGTTAATGGCCTTGCTTGTTTTTGATGCATAAATATGCAATAAAATAGATAACCCTGAGGAGAATAATCAAAGAATATTTACTGAATTTGTAATTCCAGGTAGGGAATAACATTTAGGATCTTAGAACTGAACTCATCTATTGCCTTCCACACGTGTAGAGAATATAGGGCTTGCATTAATTTAATTTAGTGAAGTGGCTAGTAGGTAAAGGCATCTCCTTTAGAACAAAGGTAAGAGGATTTTACTTATAGATTTATGGATAAATATGAAAAAGAAGAGTTCAAAACTCAGTTCTCCAAGTTAGGAGGATATGTTTGAAGAACAGTTGATATTTGTAAACATTTGAAGTGTTTTGAAGTAATATGTTTCTCTTTTTCCTTTTTCCTTTTCTTTTTAGTGTATGCAGCAGTGATTCCCCAACCTGTTTATGCTGAAATATGGCATTAGATGTATTCATGGCACCTCCAAACTTCTCCAGAATACTTTATTATTTATTAAACATATTCAAATTGGCATGCATTTTATTTAGGAGCCTGGGAGATTTAGAGACCTCTCTTTTTATCAAGCAGGCACCACAGAATATTATAAATTCATGGGTGGTGAACAGCAGCCAATAGATTAATATAATGGCTTGGGAGACTCAAGAAAAACTGCTGAGCATATCTTAGTGTGTGGTACTATTCCATGACATCATCAAAAACTTAAAGTGATGACAATGCAGTTTGCAAAGATGCAATTACTTTAAGTATCTCTTGGGCAAGAAAGGAACAAATTAATCTTATTACTAGTCATTTAATAAACTACACATGTATCATAGCTATTACTCCTTAACTGCCATTTGCCATCATTTTATGGTTTTGTTTTTATAACT
>JAQZBX010106109.1:0-10783 GCA_029593785.1 Cabassous unicinctus
GGACAGAGATATTATGCAGCAGAGGAATGGAATTGTTTTGCTAGCAGTCGAAGATACTCCTTTCTTTTGGAATGGGGCTGGTCCATTATCACTTTTTTATTAATTGTACATATTTTTTTTAACAAATTAACTTTATTGATATGTATTAATAAAGCATAAATCCATCCAAAGTGTAACAATCAATGGCATTTGATATAGTCACATAGTTGTGCATTCATCACTTAAATCATTTTAGAGCAAATTCAAAACTCCAATAATAATAATAATAAACAAAAACCAAACAAACAAACAAACCTCATCCCTCTCAATCTCTCCATGACTTTCCTGCCATGCATAGTTTCTATTATGTTTTCTTCTTTTCAGTTTATTTGTATTTATATCAGGTAAAAACGGTCTTATATATATGCAATATCACCCATATTTGTATTTTACATAAGCTTTCATTATGTTATACATTCCCACGTTACATATTTTAGCTTTCCTTCTAGTAAAATGCAGGTCTTTAGATTTTCCCTTTTTTCTAATGTCATATCCATACAATAGCTCTGCTAGTCAGAAACACCATGATGTGCTCTCACCATTTCCATTCATTTCAAAGATTTACAGACAACCTTTTACTCAATTCTGCACAGACTAACCTTCAGTTTTCCATTCTCTACCCTCATTCTGGTGACCTATATTCTAATTACTAATTCCATGAGTTTACATAATACATTCAGTTCATAATAGGGCAATCATACAGTATTTGTCCTTTTGTGTTTGGCTTGCTTCACTCAACACAATGTCTTCCAGGGACATCCATGAGGTCATATGCTTCATTTCTTCTTACCGCTGCATAATATTCCATTATGTGTATACACCTAAATTTGTTTATTCTTTAATCAGTTGATGGACACCTGGGTTGTTTGCAACTTTAAGCAATCATGACAAATGCCTCTATGACGATTGGTGTTCAGATGTCTATTCGTGTCACTTTTCTCATTTCTTCTGTGTATATACCTAGTAATGATATTGCTGGGTCCCATGGCAAGTCTATATTCAACTTCCTTGGGAAATGCCAAACAGCATTCCACAGTGGCTTTACCATTCTACAGTCCAACAACAGTGAATAAGCATACTATCTCTCCACAACATCTCCAACATTTACAGCTTTCTGACTTTTTAATAGTGGCCAGTCTAATAGCAGTGAAATGATATCTCATAATTTTCATTTTCATTTCCCTAGTGGCTAGTGATGTTGAAATTTTTTTCATATGTTTCTTTGCTATTTATATTTCTTCTTTGGGCAATTGTCTTTTGGTCATTTTTTAAGCAAGGAGTTTGTCTTTTTATTGCTGAGCTGGATAATCCCTTTATATATCATGAATATTAAACCCTTTTTGGATATGTGATTATCAAATATTTTCTCCCACTGACTTGGCTGACTTCTCACCCTCTTGGTAAAAACCTTTGATGTTCAAAGGTGTTTAATTTTGAGGAGGTTCATTTTATTTAATTATTTGTTTTTCTTTTGTTGCTGATGCTTTGGGTTTAAGATTTATGAAATGATGCCTACCACAGATATTGAATATATTTTCATAAATTTTCTTCTAGGAGTTTTAAAACTGTTGCTTTTATATTTAGCTCCTTGATCCATTCTGAGTTAATTTTTGTATAAGGTGTGAGATAGGACACATCTTTCTTTCTTTTGGATTTGGCTATCCAGGTCTCCCAACACCATTTGTTCTATAGACTGTTTTGGATTAGCTGGGAGGGCTTGATCACCTTGTCAAAAATCATTTGACTGTAGATGTGTCTTTTTCTAGGCTAATTGCTCTAGCTAAAACTTATAGCACAATATTGACTAACAGTGGTGGTCCTTGTCTTGTTCCTGATCTCAGTGGGATAGGTTTCAGTCTTTCACAGTTCAGTAGAATTCTAGTTCTAGCTTTTACATATAAGCAGTTTACCATATTGAGAAAGCTTCCTTCTATTACTATCTTTTGCAGTGTTATTTTTTTATCAAGAATGGGTGCTGTATTTTGTCAAATGCCTTTTCTCCATCAATAGAGAGGATCATGTGACTTTTCTATTTCAATATATCTATGTGGTTTATTACATAAACTAATTTTCTTGTGTAGAACCACCCTTGCATATCTGGGATAAAACCCACTTGATTGTGTTGTATAATTCTTATAATGTGCTTTTGGATTCTGTTTGCAAATGTATTGTCGAGGATTTAGCTCTTGCTTCAGGTTTCATATAAGCATTGGGGACTAAAAATTTCCCTCTCAGCACTGCCATTGCACTGTCCAGAGGTTTATATATGTTGTGTTATCATTTTCTTTCATCTCAAGGTATTTGCTGAAATCTATTGCAATTTCATTTTTGTCCCAGTGATTATTTAAGAATGAGTTGTTTAGTCTCCATATATTTATGAATTTTCCCTCTTTCCATCCATTATTGATTTCCTGTTTCATTCTGTTACGGTCAGAGAAAGTGTTTTGTGTAATTTCAATTTTTAAAAAAATTATTAAGGATTTTTTGTGACACAACATATGGTCTATCTTGAGAAGGATACATTAACTCATAAAAAGAATTTATATCCTGCTATTTGGGGTACAATGCTCTATAAAGGTCTGTTTGTTCTAGTTCGTAACCATATTATTCAAGTTCTCTTTTTCTTATTTAGACTCTGCCCAGGTCTTCTATCCAATACTGACAGTGTTGTATTGAAGTCTCCATCTAGTACTGCAGAGACACCTATTTCCCCTTTAGTTTTGCCATTGTGTACCTCATGTACCTTGGGTCACTCAGGTCACATGCATAAATATTTAGTATAGTTATTTCTTTTTGTTAATTTGCCCCTTTTATTAATATGTAATGACATTCTTCATCCCTTATAGTAGTTTTGCATTTAAAATCTATATTGCCCAATATTAGTACTGTTACTCCACCTATTTTTTGCTGACATTATGCATGGAATATCTTTTCTCAACCTTTCAATTTTAACCTGCTTGTGTCCTTACATCTGAGGTGAAAGTCTTGTAGAAAACAAATAGTTGGCACATATTTTTTATCCATTCTATTAGTCTATGTCTTTTGATTGGGGAGATCAAGGCTTTAACATTCAATGTTATTCATGTAAATACATTAACATTCTTCATGTATTTTGTCCTTTGGCTTTCTGTTGTTATATCATACTACTGTTTGTCTTTTTACCCTTGAATAAACCCTACCTAAAAATCTTCATTTCTACACTCTTCTCCAATTCTCTCATTCTTTTTTTTTCCTTTCAGGCTCCAGCACTCCCTTTAGCACTTCTTGAAATTCTGGTCTTTGGTAATGTATTCTATCAGTTTTTGTGTGAAGGCTTTGAACTCACTCGCATTTTTGAAGGACAGTTTTTTCAGATACAGAATTTTTGGGTGGTAGTTTTCTCTTTAAGGACCTTAAATATATCACAAAAGTTTCTTCTTTCCTCCATGATTTCTGTGGAGAGGTCATCACTTAATCTCGTCAATGTTCCCTTGTATGTTTTGTTTTGTTTTCTCTTGCTGCCTTCAGAATTCTCTCTATATCACTGATATTTGTCATTCTGAATAGTAGGTGTCTCTGTGTAGGTCTCTTCAAATTTATTCTGTTTTGGGTGAACTGTCCTTCTTGGATACTGGTATTTATATCTTTCATGAGTTGTGAAGTATTCAGTCATTATTTCCTCAAATATTCTTTCTGCTCCTTTTTCAGTCTCTACTCCTTCTGGGACACCGATAATGTGTGTGTTTATGCATTTTACATTGTCATGCAATTCCCTGAGGCCCTGCTCTATTTTTTCCATTCTCTTTTCTTTTTGTTCTCCTGTCTTTCCCAGTTCAGAGGTTCTTCTTCAAAATTGCTAATTCTGCTTTAAGCAATTAAAATCTGCTCTTCTGTGCCTCTAATGCATTTGTTTGTTTGTTTGTTTTTGCTCTATTGTGGCATGTTTTATTTAGAAAATTTTCTGGGATAATGAACGCATAGTTTCTCTGTTTAGACAAATTCTTTATCAAATTAAGTAAAAATATTCAGATATTTCACTGTTTGCAATGATTTCACTTTATTCCATGTTTCTTTTTATTACTGGCTATTTTGGTGACGTGTGTTGGATAATATTGATCAGAAAATCACAGAAATACAATGAGTTATGCAAGTGAATTCCAGTGAATATTTCCAAATCTCTATGTCATTCTGGGGAAACAGATGGTTAAGGACAAGAAGACAAAATATTAACTTTCTTGTGACCTTTGTAGGTAAGCAATGGAAGAAGTTGGGTACTGACAATGCATGAAAGAAACCAACCAACAAAAAACGAGGTGGACCTAATTCTGGGCGGGTCCTAGTAACAAGTTAGGCTTCTCATACTAATGATTTTGTGATGAGAAAAGCTTTATGTAAATGAAATAACTATGTATTGAAGGTAGAGAATTTCAGGGTTGAGATCAGAAGCTGAAAAATTGCTGAAAAGCTTGATTTTATACTTTTATCAACCTAATAATGTTTTTTTACATTTTTAAGATTTGTCAAAAAAGAAAACAAACAAAAATATATATGATAGAGTTCATGGAAGGCCCACAAGGGTTAAAATATTTTCTATCTGGTCTTTTAAAAAAAGAGTTTGCAGAGCTGTGATAAAAATTACTCCAACTTGGTGGAGGACTGCAGACATGTTTGGGAGAAGTTTGCACAACAAGCAAAGGATGGGAACAGAAGGAGCATGGGTTTAGGTTTTGCTAGAGGAGTTAGAATTAATCTTTGTGATTGCAAATGCATTCTTGTTGGATCTCTGGCTGAATCTAGTTGTAGTCAAACTAAGTAATTATTTAAATATTTGTAGATTGACATTGACATAAGGAAACTTCAGAGTAAGGATGTCAGTGTTAGATGCAGGGAGATTATTCTCTTAAAATCCTTCCTCCTTTCTTCTATTTGAGATAGCCTAGAGATCTGTAAACTACAACTACAAGACTTTCTTGCAGCTAAGGATCTGGATACAAATTAGGTTCTGCTACTTGGATACCCTCACATGAGATTTAAAATATAAAATTAGGCAGAAGTTATCTAACTCTAACTATGGCTACTAGCAAGCAAGGTCATTGTGACATGATGGTTTAAAGGCAGTTCTTGTGATGGGACCATGTGTCTTAGTGTCTAAGCACTAGCTTCATGTGTGTGAGAAGCCGCTGTGACAGTCATGGTTGCTACAGTGGAAGACAGAGTTCTCTCTGTTTTGTTCCCAGCTATAGAGATATCCCCTTGTAAGTTCTTTATTTTTAAACAAATCAATTTGATTGATATATATTAATAAAGCATACAATTCATCTGAAGTGTACAATCAATGGTATTTGGTATAATAACATAGTTGTGTGTTCATCATTTCAATCATTATTAGAGCATTTTCAATACTTCAATAACAATAATAAACAAAAAGCAGAAAAACAAACAAGAAAATTCCTCACCTCTCAATCTCTCTCTGTTTCCCCTTTTGTACATACCTGCTATTTCTGGCTATCCTTACACAATTATTTATTTGTTAATTAAACATTTTTATTGACATATATTCACATATCTTATGATCTACCCAAAGTGTATAATAATTGACTTTTAGTATAATCACAATGTTGTATGTTCATCACCACAAAATTTTCAGAAAAATTTCATTACTCCAAAAAGAAAGAGTGTACACCCATTAGCATTCCTTCTCCAACCCTACATAACTACTAATCTAATTTCTCCTTTATAAATTGATTTATATAAACATTTTATATAAATAGGATCATATAAAATGTAGTACTGTGTGTCTGGTCTCCTTCACTTAGTATAATGTGTTTTATTTTGACTGATATTAATATTTTGTAGTATTAATCTACATTTGTTCAGCAAATTTATGCAATTTTATGCATATTTATATTTCACATAATAAATTAATTCATAATAGTGCAATCATGCAGTGTTTGTCCTTTGTGTCTGGCTTGCTTCACTCAACATAATGTCCTCCATGTCCATCTATGTTGTCATATGTTTCTCCACTTCATTTCTTCTTAGTGATGCATAATATTCCATAGTGTCTATTCACCACAATTTGTTTATCCATTCCTCAGTTGATGGACTCCTGGGTTGTTTCCAAATATGGCTTTCATGAATAACACTGTTATGAACATTGGTGGGCAGATTTCTATCTGTTTCACTCTTCTCTGTTCTTCTGGGTATATACCTACCAATGATATTTCTCAGTCACATGGCAAGTTTATATACAACTTCCTTAGGAACTGCCTAACAGTCCTCCACAGTGGCTGTACCATTATACATTCCAAGCAACAGTAAGCAAGCATTCCTATCTCTTCACATCCTCTCCAATATTTAAAGTTTTCCAACTTTTTAATAGCATCCAGTCTCATAGGTGTGAAAAATATCTCTCTGTAGTTTTGATTTGCATTCCCCTAATCACTAGTGATGTTGAATATTTTTTCATTATTTGTATTTCTTCTTTGGACAATTGTCTTTTCAAGTCTTTTGCCCATTTTTAATCAGATTGTTTGTCTTTTTATTGTTGAATTGTATGATCTCCTTGTATATCATGGATATTAAACAGTTATCAGTTATGTGATTGCCAAATATTTTCTCCCATTGAGTCCGCTGCATTTTCAGACATTTGACAAAGTCCTTTGAGGTGCAAAAGTGTTGAATTTTGAGCCTGTCCAATTTATTTATTTTTTTCTTTTGTTGCTTGTGCCGTAGGTATAAGGTTTAAAATACTGCCACCTACCACAAAATCTTGAAGATATTTTCCTACATTTTCTTCTAGGAGTTTTATGGTTATTAATTTTTTGTATAGGTACTTAATCCATTTTGAGTTAATTTTTGTATAAGGTGTGAGATAGGCACCTTCTTACTTTCTTTTGGATATGGCTATTCAGTTCTCTCAGCACCATATGTTGAATATATTGTTCTGGCAAAGCTGGGTGGGCTTAAGAGCATTGTCAAAAATTAGTTCACTGGTAGATGTGAGCGTCAATTTCTGAGTTCTCAATTTGGTTCCATTGGTCAATCTTTCTGTCCTTATTCCAGTACCAAGCTGTTTATACCGCTGTAGGTAAGTAATATTCTTTAAGGCAGGAAGTGAAAGTCCTCCAAATTTGTTCTTCTTTTAAAAGACATTTTTGGCTATTTGGAGCCCCTTATCCTTCTAAATTATTGCCTTTTTGATTTCTGCAAAAAAGTCTGTTGGGTTTTTATTGAGTTTGTATTGAATCTGTAAATCAGTTTGTAGAGAATTGCTATCTTAACAATATTTAATCTTCCAACCCATGAACACAGAATGTCTCTCCATTTATTTGCATCTTCTTAGGTTTCTTTTAGCAATCTTTTGTAGTTTCCTGAATACAGGTCCTTTATGTCTTTCATTAAGTTTATTCTTAAGTATTTGATTATTTTAGTAATTATTATAAATGAACTTTTTTTCTGAATTGCTCCTCAGATGGCACATCAGTAGTGTATAGAAATGCCATTTTTTCAATATATTTTTATTGAATTATATCTTTCATACATGAACATACATAGTAAGTGTGTAGTAAAAGTTTGAACTTATAAAATAAACATGCATAACATCATGCAGCAGTCTCATATATCATCCCTCCACCAAAAGCTTGCATTGTTGTGATATATTTGTTACAAACTATGCAAGAGCATTGTCAAAATTATCTCATTGTTGTTTTGATTTGCATTTCCCTAATAGCTAGTGACATTGAGCATCTTTTCATGTACTTTTTATCCATTTGTGTTCCTTTTTTTAGAAATGTCTATTGAAATCACTTGCCCATTTTTTAAATTGGGTTGTTTGTCTTTTTATTTTCAAGATGTAAGATTTTTTTATATATGCTGAATATTTGGTCCCTATCAGATATATATTTCCCAAATATTTTCTCCCATTGAGTAGGCTGACTTTTCACTTTCTTGACAGACTTCTTTGAAGCAAAAAGTTTTTAATTTTGAAGAGGTCCCATTTATCTATTTTTCTTTCATTGCTCATGCTTTGGGTGTGAAAATTATGAAACAATTTCCTACCACTAGAGCACCTAGAAGCTTCTGTACATTATCTTCCAGGAACTTTATTTTCTTGTCTCTTATATTTAGATCTTTGATCCATCTTGAGTTAATTTTTGTATACGGTGTGAGATAGCGATCCTCTCTCATTCTTTTGGATGTGGATATCCAGTTCTCCAAGCACCATATGTTGAAGAGGCCATTCTCTCCCAGTTGAATGGGCTTAGTGGCCTTGTGAATATCAGTTTTCCATTCATATGAGGATATATATCAGAACTCTCAGTTCTGTTCCATTGCTCAGTATGTCGAGCCTTGTGCCAACACCATGCAGTTTTGATCACTGTAGCTTTGTAGTATGTTTTAAATCCAGCTAGTGTGATTCCCCCAATTTCATTTTTCTTTTTCAATATATCTTTGTCTATTCTGGTCCCCTTACCCATCCAAATAAATTACATAATTTGTTTTTCCAATTCAGTAAAATTGCTGTGGTGATTTTTATAGGGATTGTGTTAACTCTATAAATCAATTTGTGTAAAATAGACATCTTAATGATGTTTAGTATTTAGGTCTTCTTTGATTTCCTTTAACAATGTTGTGTCATTTTCTGAATACAAGTCCTTTACATCTTTAGTTACCCTTATTCCTAGGTATTTGATTGTTTTTGTTTCTATAGTAAATAGAATGTATATCTTTATTTCCTCTTCAAATTGCTCATTATTGATGTACAGAAATGCTACTAATTTTTCCGTGTTGATGTTATACCCTGCCAATTTTCTGAACTCATTTACCAGCTCTAGAAGCTTTACTGTAGCTTTCTGAAGGTTTTCTATTTATAAGATCATGTCTTCTACAAACAGTGAAATATTTACTTCTCCTTTCCAACTTGCAAGTCTTTTATTTCTTTTTCTTGCCTAAGTGCTTGAGCAAGTACTTCTAACACAATGTTAAATAAGATCCATGACAGTGGGCATCCTTATCTTGTTCCAGACCATAGAAGGAAAGCTGTAAGCATTTCACTGTTGAATTTGATGTTAGGTGTGGATTTTTCATATATCCCCTTTATCATGTTTAGGAAGTTCCCTTCTATTCTTATCTTTTGAAGTGTTTATATCAGGAAAGGGTGACGTGTTTTGTCAAAATGCTTTTTCTGCATCAATAGAGTTGATCATGTGATTTTTCTCTTTTGATCTGTTAATGTGGTTTATCACACTAACTGAATTTCTTATGTTGAACCATCCTCGCATAACAGGGATGAAACCCACTTGGTCATGATGCATAATTCATTTTAAGTGTTGTTGAATATGATTAGCAAGTATTTTGTTGGGGATTTTAGCATGTAGATTCATTAGAGAGATTGATCTATACATTTTATTTCTTGTGGCGTCTTTGTGGGTCTTTGGTATGAGGGTGAGGTTAGCCTCATAGAATGAGTTTGGAAATATGTCCTCCACTTTCATTTTTTGGAAGATATTAAAGAGGATTTGTGTTGTTTTTTTCTATAATGTTTCACAGAATTCACCTGTGAAGCCATCTGGTCCTGATCTCTTCTTATTTGGGAGGTTTTTGGTGACTGATTCAATCTCATTACTTGTGATTGATCTGTTGAGTTCATCAATTTCTTTCAGCAGTGTAGGCTGCTTGGGTGCTTCTAGAAATTTCTCCATTTCACCTAAGGTATCCATCTTTTTGTCATAACATTTTCAAAGTATCCTCCTATGGTAATCTCTATTTCTATGGAGTCAGTTGTGATATCCCCTCTCAATTCTTACATTATATATTTCAATTTTCTCTCTTCTTTCTTTGTTAATCTAGCTAAGCATTTGTCAATTTTATTATTCTTCTCAAAGAAGAAGCTATTGGTTTGTTCATTTTATCTAGTGCTTTATTATTTTGAATTTCATTTGGCTCAACTCTAATCTTTATTTCCTTCTTTCTACTTGTTTTTGGATGAGTTTGTTATCCTTTTTCTAATTCCTACAAGTGTGCAATTAGGTCTTTGATTTAAGCTCTTTCTTCTTTTTTTAATATAGGCATTTATGGATATGAATTTCCCTCACAGCATTGCTTTTGCTGCATATCATAGGTTTTGACATGTTGTGTTGTCATTTTCAGTTGTTTGAAGATAGTTACTGATTGCTTTTGCAATGTGTGTAATGGTGATAATGGTGTATTAATGTACCCCACTATATTTGTAGAGGCATCTATTTCTCGACTTAATTTTCCTAGTGTTTGTTTCATTTATTTTGAGGTGCTCTGGTTAGGTGCATAAATATTTATGATTGTTCTTTCCTCCTGATAGTTTAGCCCTTTTATTAATATATAGTGTCCTTTGTATCTTACAATAGTTTTGCATTTCAAGTCTATTTTGTCTGACATTAGTATAGCTACCCCCGCTTTTTTTGACTATTGTTTGCATGTAAATTTGCTTTCCAACCATTCACTGGCAACTTCCTTGTGTCCCTGGGCCTATTGTGAGTTTCTTGTAGACAGCATATAAATGGGTCAGATTTCCTTATCCATTCTGCCAATCTGTGTCTCTTGATTGGAGAGTTTAATCTATTAGCATTCAATGTTATTAGTGTTGAGGCACTACTTATATTAGCCATATTTTCTTTAGGTTTATATATGTCATGCATTCTTTTTATTTCTCTTTTTATCTTTATTAATTATTCTTAGCAATAATCTTCATTCCTACACTCTCCTCCAAACTCTCTCTTCTGTTTTT
>JAQZBX010106110.1:0-10782 GCA_029593785.1 Cabassous unicinctus
AAAAAAAGGAATTAGGCCAGCTTGGCCTAGAAAAGCACTTTTAATTAGAAATCATAAGTAGTTTATGAAAAGGAGAGAAAGCTCCTAAGCGGAGCTTAGTTTTCAGAACGAGATCTGCGTTTCTTTTCAGGGTAGCTGTGGCCTTATAAAGCATTTGCAGAAGGAGCCCTGGCCAAAGGCGTCCTCGCTGGTGCTGTCTGCTAGGCAGCTGCTTCTGTTACACTTTGCAATTCAGGTGAACAGCCTGCGTTTAGCTTTCAAATGGACGCCCCAGGTGTTGATTCAATCTGGCAAACAGCTCATGGGCGCTGCTCTAAAGGCCCTGTTCAGCCTCTCCTTTCCTTTTCTATTTTTAAAATAACTAATCCTCTCAAATTCAGCTGAGAAAATGTTAGGTTTTGGAAGACAAACTGACTTAAATCAGAGAAGGGACTGTTAAATCAAAATTCATTTTTACTTTGAGTAGGGGAACTCCTGTGAGTTGAGCATTAGCTATGCTCAAAATGCTGGTTTTCTTTTTTCAGTCTTTGCTGAGGCAATGCCATTGGGTTTTCGTGTGTGAAGATGAGTAGAACTACTAAAATAATGGGGAGAATATTGCTTTTATTATTTCCTGCTCATCAAAATCACGAAAGAATGACCACTTCAGTAGTGAACAAGCTTTTAGATACACAGCTCAAATGTAAACTTATGACGCTCTGGGAGTATCTGGAGGCCACTTCCCAGTGAACAAGAAATCCTCAGCTCCCCTGCACTGTCTTAATCGAGGCACCATGCTCTGCCTTCCCTCCTGCCACGGCCTCGCCGCGCAGCAGCACCGAGCTGTTGACTACAAGGAGGGCACCCGGAGGAAGAGGCTTTTAGGCACCTGGTCGCAGACATGATGGGGTTAGAGCCCGGAAGAGGTGCCCATCCTTACCAGCTACCTGAATGCCCACTGTCCCAGCCCATGGTCCTGGGTGTCCACGATGACGCTCAAGGGTCATCTCCTACCCCAGGCCTGGCGTGAGTCAGCCGGTTTGGACAAGGAAAGAGGGGCCTTGTCAGTGGCTCTCAAAGTGTGTTCCCTGGGCCAGCAGCATCACCCGGGCACTTGTTAGAAATGGAAAGCACTTGCCTGTCTGTGGCTGCCCCCACATCTACTGAATCAGGAACTTGAGGGCTCAAGCCCAGCAATCCATGCTTTCACACGGCTTCCAGGTGATTCTGATCCGCGTTTAAGTTTGAGCCCCTCTACCCTTACTGATGGAGCTAGTGTTACTGGCAAACCGAACAGTTATTAGGTAGCATGAAGGCACGAGCACCCTCCTTCCTGGACCACGAGCCTTCAAACTCTTGCTGCTTTCACTTTATACTATTTTCGGTCTTGTCTCTAGAATATGAGGATGTGAATTCTTAAGTGTAATATGGGAAGAAATACATGCACACACACACACCCACTGGTAGTGTGGATTTAATGAATCTTAATATCCTAACTGAGAAACCAAAGCAATTGCAGGTACGGAAGCTCCTGGGGGTGGAGGTCAGGCATCTGCATTTCTAGCCATTTCTCAGGTGATGCAATGGTGCTGGTCCAAACACCGCATCTGTTACCGTCATTTAAATGACTCTGTTTCCTTGAGGATAGGCTGGTCTTTGTATTCTGTTACTTCTACTTTATTTTTATTCAGTGCTCAAGCCCTAAGCCCAGTGCCCTGTAGGCATAAAAATGCTAAATAAATGTTATTTTTGTGTCTATACTTTTGAAAGTCCAGCTTATGTGACTGGGAACGAGTTTGCTCTCTATGTCAGTTTAGCCACCCTTTCATCTGTCCTTCCATCCAGCCATCTAGCCATGTAGCTAACCAATCTGCCATCATCTTTGCCATGTTCAAACACCGCAGCCCCAACAAAAATAAGGCAGGGGGAAAAGCCTAAGAGAGTTTCAAAAGAAGTGTTCTAAATCTGGATGGAAAATAAGAGTAGTGGTGCTATTCACAACATGGTCCATAGACCTGTAGCACCACTGCCACCTGAGAGCTTGTGGGAAAAGCAGATGCCCAGGCCCATCAAGATCTAAAGCATCAGAATCCTGGGGGCGGGGGCGCAGGATTCTGTTTCCACACTAATTTTTATGCACGCCTGACGTGGAGAGCCACTGTGCTGGAGTTAGGAAACTAAGAGAAAACCATTAAAGGCAAGCAGTTCCCTACCCTCATTTTGCGGTATTACACAGCCAGGGAGAGCCAAATCGAAAAGTCTGTTGATCGTGCATTTATATCTACTCCATTTCCAAAAAGTATTGGTTGGATCCTTATTTTAATCACTTTTCCCAAACCAAAATATAGAACTGGACTCTTGACCTTCCTTCCCTCTGTCCTTCCTTCGTATTGCTTTCATTTCTTTGTATTTCCTTTTCTCCTCTACTCCTTCATTTCCCTAATGCCTCTAATTCCTCTTTCATTCTCATCTCCTAGAGATGCGTAAATATTCTACTGGCACATACTGAGGCCAGAGTAATTAGATGTACTTGAATTAAAATCCAAATGTGCACTCAACAGATTTACATAGATTATAGAAGAAAGGATAAGTTTATGGTAATTCTCAGCTAGAACATGGAAAATATTGGAGCCCCTCCTTTCCCTAGAGATCTAAAACAAGCTTGGGATTTTCAGCGTAGTTGAGAAGAAACCATGTCCAGAGGCTGTGTATTAGCTCAGGTAATAGATATTGCTACTGGAACAAATTACCACGGAATTAGTGGCTTCAGACAACACAAGTCTATCACCTCATAGTTCTGGGGGCCAGAAGTCTGAAATGGGTCTTATGGAGCTAAAATCAAGGTCAGTGGAGCCGTGTTCCTTCTGGGGGCGCCAGGGAAAATCCGTTTCCTTGCCTTCTGGAGGCCCCCTGTGCTTCTTGTCTCCTGGCACTTTCTGTCTTCAAGGGTAATGGCAGTGTAAGCATCTTCAAGTCAGTCACACATGCTCTCCATCTCCCCTCCCACCTTTTCTGCTTCCATCAGCACACCCCTTCCCTGCCTCTACCTCCTGCTTCCCTCTCGTTAAGGACCCTTCTGATTACGTGGGGCCCACGTGGATAATACAGGATCACCTTCCCATCTCAAGACCTTCAATCACATCTGCCCAGTTCCTTTTGCCATGTAACTTCACATATTCACAGGTTTTATATGGTGACTGGCCTGAGATTTTTATATTTAGTATTGGTGATAAAACAGTGAGATATCTTTATATTTTCCTGGGCCATCAGAGGGAACTTTAAGTTATACTTATTGATTATCTCTTCTTAAAGAAGGGAGAGTTTGGAAAAATGAAATATGTATAGATATACACACTATATCATATGTCTATATTTATCTTGTCTATTATTTATCCTATTTAAGTAGATATAATTACCAGATTTTACACAAGTTGTATTTTCTGATTGCATGACGTTTTCTATAATACTTTGTTAATGGGCAAAATGAGTAATGAACAGTGTTAAACAGACTATATTAATTTTCAAGAGTACTGCCTTATATTAAAGTATATGTCCATATCTTTAAATATTGTGAACCATGTATCTCTTAATCCTGAAAATTGATATTTTATGAACTAGGATTGTAAGTATATGAAACATGAAGGAAGGGTGAAATAAATCATGTATAGTATTTGAGGAATAAACCAAATATGACAAATGGAAAAGGAACATTCTCTTTTGAAATATATCTTTCAGAAGAAATATCCAGTTTTCCCTCCTTTCATTCCTATTTCTCTGCAGTTTATTTATTTTTTTTTCAGTTGAAAACTAAAGCTAGTAAACGATGGCAACAGCTCTGAAAAATGAACAGAAATATAAGCTATATCAGAAATATAAGCTCTAACAAAGGGATAATACATGTTGGTTAGAAACATGACTAAGTTATCTTGACAAGATTTCCTTTGAAGATTCACAATGAAATAAAGCAATCACATACAATCTACTGAACCCCTTGCTGTTGTTAAAAGGCTTTCTTTACCTTCTTTTTTTTTTTTTTTTAATCATCGCAGCAGCTGTCATAAAATAAATGTAGTGAAACATGCAAGCAGCAAGCTCCTTAATTGTTTCCATCTTGATTATAAAAACACACTGAAAGGTAAATCCTCACAGTGAAATAAATGAAAAAAATAATTAACATTCAAAGTACTCCTTATACCACCTGCTCTTTACATACTGACGCTGAAATGAGGGCACCTGATGTATAAAGAGTAATGAAAAGAAATTGAGTTTCCTTTTGAAGCAGAGAGAAAAGTAATGCTTAAAATTGAAATTCATTTCAGAGTGGATATACCTTTTGTGCACTTGATAGAGTCTGGAAGTTCCTTCAGTTGATGAGTCAAGTGAAATGGTTAAGACTTAATGGAATGCAGTAAATATTTAATCCAATATATATGACAATAGTTTGTCCATCGATCAAAACAACAAAAACCTTTTATTTAAGTAGATGTGAAGCTTATGTGGTCTTTGAAAGCAAATATGCCAACAAATACCTGAGCTTAAGGATGTCCTATTTAAACTGTATATATATATATATGTTAAGTTTTGGGTTGACATATTTTGGTCTTTAGAACAAAATATATCAATATATTTATACATGCATAGTACTGCAATCCCCATTCTGTCACCTAAATGATCTTTCTGCGACAATGGCTTTGTCTAGGATCTTTTGATTATGGTCATAATGCAGTTCTCCTTGTAGCATAATCAGAGTGCTGAAAGATCAGTTTACTGGTAAGTAGGTGGAAACCCTATCCAAGTACAGTGGCAAAATGCATTTAAAGGATATTGCAATTTTTATTCTAAGGGAGAAAGAATCAAGCAAAATTCGACTGACCAAGTTACAAAGGCTGACCAAATAACAAACACAAGTCAAAGGAGGCCGGTGGGATTCTGAGGACAGGGTTGTGGCAATTTCTTGACTTTACCCATAGCCTGATTTCCTGGATGCACGCCTGGTTGTTAGGGAAAGTGAAGGATGTATCTATGAATGGGGAGACAGGTGACACCTTGGGGCCCAGGCCATGCTGATCTGGGACCTCTCAAAAGGCTAACATCAGATGGAACCATTTTCTCCTAGTCCAACAGCTAGGGAAGGGCATGGGGCAGAGTAGAGGCAAGGCATTGTGGGACTAGAGCTGTGTTCCCAATGCCTGTAAACACTCCAAGGTCATGCATATATATTTGTATGTGACAATAAAGACTGGATAATTTGAAAGTTCTTACATGAAAATGAGGGGCTTCAGATTCAGGATAAGTTGGGCTATATGCACAGAGAAGCTATCGACCTGGGGTTGGCATAGTAGAAGGCAGATAGTATTTTAAGCTTTGCAGTTATAATGTAACTTTATTTATGGACACTAAAATTTAAATTTCATATTATTTCCAAGTGCCACAAATTGTTACTTCTTTGTTTTGTTTTGCCCAACCATTTAAAAATGTGAAAACCATTCTTAGCTTACAGGATGCATGAAAAAAAGGCAGTGGGCCAGAACTGGCCTGTAGATCAGGCCCTTCTACATGCTGCAAATCATTCTTTCAAACACTGTTTCATTTGATCTTCTCAACAAATTCTGAGAATCAAGGTGAGGATCAGCCCATCTCTCTCACAGAAGAGAAAACAGGCTTCTGATGGTTTAAGCAACTTACTCATGGTTATAGAGAGCCAATGTCAAAGTCAGAACGAAATATCAGATCTCCTGAGTATTGGCCCTGTGGAATACATGCACGTGCACACACATGTACACATATATACATATGTAATTTGCTTTTTTATATATAGAATTCATGTTTCCCATGTTATTTTACTATTCCATACGCATCCTATATCAAAGGCCAACAGAGTATATGAATTGTAATATGTCTGTGGCCCTTATTAACTAGAGTTTGTAATTTCACATGAAAGGCATAGAAATCAATAATGAATAAAGCCACCTGGCTGCGAGTGAGTTGCTGGCAAGCCCCCAGAATCCACACTCCTTAGCAGGGCTGCAGCTCCAGCCTTGGGCTTTCACTCCCAGCCCTTCTGCCTGGATAACTCCATCCCAGCCACAATGGCTTTCTTGCTGTCTTTGAACACATCAAGCTCATTTGCAGCTCAGGACCTTTGCACTTGCTTTTCCATCTCAGCATGTTCTCCCTTCAGAACTTTGCTTGGCTAGCTCCCTCACCCTCTGTTTAAATGCTGCCATCTTCAAAACCATCCGGAAACACTTTTGTTTAAAATACTGTAACCACCACTTGCTGTCACTTACCCTATTCTAGTTTTCATCTTACTTATCATGACCTGAAATTATTCATTTATTGATTTTCTCCCTCATTGAGATGGTGGCAGGGACTATTACCACCCTTAGACTTAGTCAACCAGGGGTTCCCTGGCCCTGCAGATTTGAAGTTCCGTCTCTGTTCTCTTCTGTCCTTGCCCCTCCCCATGGGAAAAAGTGTCTGGGAGGCCAAGGAGATAAACTTACCAAACTTTGAATACCTAGAACTTCAGAATTTCCAGCCCCCATGACCCTGAACTTCATATAGGACCTGGGCAAACCTCTTCTTTGGAGATGTCTTCCCAAGAATGAAAACCCCATGCCTGAGTTTTGGCTAAGAGGTGCTGCCTTCAAGGAGTATGGAGATTGAGCATGACATGGTGCAATGTAGAACCGGGCCCTTGTCTGAACTCTTGTCCTGAGCCTCGCAGGTGTTTGGAATGGGTCCTGAAGGGGCTTTGTCCTGATCACCTCTAGTTCCGGTTCGAAATAGTTTCTGGTACTTACTAGGTGCTCAATATCTGTTGAATGACTAAATGCATGAATACAAAAAACAATGTATCACTCTTAGCTATACAATACAGTAGGTGTACCAATGTGCTGGCAAGGATCCCACTGCTAGTTGTATTTCTGAGTTAGGAAAAAAATAACCTTACTTGATTTATCTCCCCTATAATCAAGTTTTCCTTATCTAGGCTTGATGTCATTTACATTGTGAAAAATTATCGTATTTCATAAGTACTAAGGGATACTTTTTCTACATTTTAACATCTCTGAAATAGTGAATTGTTGTAAAGATTTTGTTGGCCAGAAGAGATGGTGATTGAATTAATTGTATCTGTGCATGCACAAACATGAAAAACAAAAGTACCCAGACATGGAGAATGGGTTTCAAGGATTGGATGAAAATCCATGGGAGGGTAGAGAGGTGATAATCAAAAGTCTCCAAGTAGAAGCAAAAAATGTAGGTTAGTTCTGTATAATAGCCAGGCAGGCTTAAGCACAGTGCCAATTCCTTTTAATTCTTTTATGGATTCTCTAAAATTCTGTACCATCAGAGTTTTAAGAACATAGAGGATAATATTGGGAAGAAAAACAGACATTGGTGACTCGTATAGAAGTGGGAATCTGTATCTGATGAAGTTTTAACAATGCCTTAGGTATTTCCCTTATAATTTTCTTTTTATGTATTCTCAGAAGTGATATATGATGAAGTTTTATATCTAATTTAGTCAAAAAGAGTTCTTTCAATAAATTTAAAATAAAAAGCCTAAATGATAAAGCCATGCCTTACTTTAATTGGCAGGATTTAAAAGTTTTTTTGATACATAAGATGGTGGAGCCTCTGACAATTGAGGCATTTTAGCAGATGAAGTGCAGTGTGTTTAGAATAGCCTTTTGGTACAAAGGTATGATTATAGCAAGTGAACTACAATCTTGGAGACGCAATTACAGGCTACTGCCTTACCTCTGTACTGCCTTGGTATTTTATCCCTGCTGCTTACACTTGTCCAACATTGATGAACACAGTGAGATGGAGACAAGGGAAAAAGACAGTTTACCTTTATTATGCTGTTAAGAAAAATTGCCTAAGACTTGGGAATGGGCAAAAGAGAGCCCTGGGTGTTGTCCAGCATGTCCTCTGAGATTATCTCATTCTATAAGGATGCCATTCCTTTGACGGACTTTCCATCGGTCTAGGTATTCTACACATCTCTATGGGTATAAGCTAACTTGTAGAAAACTTGCAGTGATGAAAATAAGACTTGTGCCAATACAAATGAATTCTGTCTGAAGGAGACATTTTATTGCCTTGTATGATATTAACCAGTTTTGAAAATTTCAGTACTCCTGAATTGCATGTGTGTGTGTGTGTGTGTGTGTGTGTGTTGGGATATATGAAGTATTTGTGACTATGTTTATTGTGTGTATGCATGAGTGTGTGTATTTCAAATTCTCCTTTGAACAAGTTTTAACATCTTACTGTTTCCCTCGTTAATTAATGATTTAAGAAAATCTTTACATGTTATTCATTTTATAGTTTTATGAATATCATGATTTTACTTTCCTGAAATCTATGATTTAGCAGATCTTGGGGGAGGAAGGTGAACATAATAAACACATCACCAAATGTTTATATTCACTATCCTTAGAGAAGGCTAATTTTCTGTAACGTTTAAGGAAAGTATTGGGGATTGAATCATAGTCTCCACAAAAGAGGGGCAAATTCCAGCTACAAAATATGATCAGGAATGAAGGAACATAACAGAAGGAAATCATCTGAAAATGGAACTGCTGTAGAAAACTAATTTATAGTGCTGCTAAACTAAAACAAAATTACAGCATTACTAAAGTTGTCTTAATTTGAAAATACGAGATACAAAGACTTTCTCAAAATGGAAAGTTCCAAAAAGTTAATTTCTCAAGTTCAAATCCATATATTTTGCATGAATCAAAATTATGCCCAAAATACGACTTTCTGTAGCAAAGATCAAAGGCTGGAGCATGAAAACCAGAATGGCTCAGAAGCCACGTGTAGCTAGGTGCATTGCCATTGCAGGTGCCGCTTCCTAAGCAGAGGGGAAAGGGCTCTGTTAGCAGGTAAGAATCCCGCCACTAATGGAAAACACAGAGGGCTGTCCAGGGGTGCTTTGTAGAATTAATGATTCCCTAATGAACTTGACTGGCAGGAGCAGAAGAGAAAGCAGCTCACTAACTATGCGTTCAATGAAAGATGAAACAGTCGTCAGAGGAGCTTCAAGAAAATGTTTCCCATGTGGACTAAGAAAGATGGTGATAGAAATCCAGCCGGGTTCTGAGCAAAGTTTGTGAGAAAACCTCATTTGAGCTAAAAGTCATTTTTCCCCATTCATAGTATCTTCAGGACGTAATTAGCTGTCTAACTATTAGACCTGATATAAAATACTGTTAATTTGGCCCTTTTTGTCTGATCTAGGGCACCTCTGCATTTTTACCAGCAGAAGACAAATTAAACCAGGCAAAACCTAAGATTTCGACTTTCTCAGCATATTGATGACCATTTTCTGCCATGTCTTTCCCCCTTGTTTCATCAGGAACACGATTCTGCAGAGTTGGCCTTCAGAGCAAATTCATAAAATTGGAGAACGTCATAACTGCATTATTGAGTTCACGCCCCTCAATTTATTACCTCAGAGAAAGGGATTCAGAGCAGTTAGATTTGCCAGGAGTCACAAAGCCAGAGCTGAAAGCCACAGCTCTCTGCACAATGTCACATGATCGTGCTGATCAGAGGCCAAAACGTGAGGCTAACATCATGAAATATTCGTTGCTGGTTTGTTTTTTACTCTCTACTTGCATGACCGCCTATGTCCATCATTTTCTAAGACAACCTTAGACCACAATATACCTTATTTCTCCATCAACATTTTGGTCAACCTTAAGTAAACAAAGGGTTATTATTATTGACTGAAGAAAAATAATTGAGACCAAACGTATGCATTTGCCCTGGTTTGCCAGGGCTGTTATAACAAATACCGCAGACTGGTTGGCTTAAATAACAGGAATTTGCTGTCTCACAGTTTTGGAGGTTAGAAGTCTAAAATCAAGGTGTCGGCAGGGCCACGCTATCTCTGAAGCTTGTAGCATCCTGGGGGTGGCTTGCTGGCATGGCTCAAGCTCTACCTCCATGACACAGCCATCTGTCTCCTGTCTTCTCTTGTGTCCAGTGTCCTCTGCTTATTGGCGTAAGGCCCACCCTGATTCAGTTTGGCTTTACCTTAACTAAAAGGATCTTCAAAGATCCTATTGACAAATGACTTCACACTTACAGCACCAGGGTTAGGACCCAAACGTGTCTTTGTGGGTTACATGATTCGGTCCATGGCAGCAGTCTATATGCTACACTTGGAGAAAAAGTCTAGTATATATTTATAGCAAAACATCATGGAAATTATGTGATATAATAATGACACACTGTTGGTAGAGTGAAGATTTAGAAATATTCAGAAATATTTTAATCTGGCTTTATATTTCATGCTAAAAATGAGGTCTCTTTTAGAGGAGTTCTCCTATAATATTACTTTTCTATTTGGTTATTAACCTAAATAATGCTATTCCACTGGATTTCATATGTGCTGCAAGTCCTGCTGGGAAAGTGTATAACTGGACTCATTTAGGAAGAGGCAATGCGGCTATATGAGAAAAGCTGCCATATGTGAAACCTCACTTTATGCCTGTTGAAATTTTTGTATTTTAGGTCTCCCAGGGACATGTCCATTGTACTATTGTGTAATTTTATCAGCATGAACTTCTGCTGAATATTTTTCCTTTTTTTCAAAAACCATATTTTTGTGAAGCTGGCTTCAAAGCTTAATGTTGCAACATCTGTGCCCATACACCGGGGAGCCATGGAAGATGTGTCCTGAAGATTATCTACATCTTCTAATCTTATAAAATGCTACAAAATGAGAAAAAAAGGATATACATTTTCCTAGCCTGGAATTTTTTTTTTTTTTTTTTTTTT
>JAQZBX010106111.1:0-10806 GCA_029593785.1 Cabassous unicinctus
CCCCTGTGATCTCGAGCACTTTGCTCTCTGATGAGCACTCGTGTGAAAAGGGGGAGAGCCGCGGCAGGAAGGCTGGACGACAGGGCCTTGCCATTTCCCTGACGGTGGCGCGGAGAGTCTGAGAACTCAGCCTCAAGAGTGCCTGCCTCCGTTTCCATTAAATGCTGCAAACCAGAGCTGTGTTTAAACACACATCAGAGCTGAGTGTGAGCCCCAGCGCCCCGAGGATGAGGTGTGAGTCTCACACCATTCCAGGTGCCCCCCGTTATTTGTGGCTGGTGCCAAGAGAAAGCCCCGGGCTGCGTGCCCTCCAACAACGGGCTATGGCTCTGCCTATTAGGAGGCATCGGCCTGCTCCACTGCGAAGATTAAAAATTTCAGGAGTAAATCCAGGTCTTGTCTGACATGACATGTTGGAAGCAAAGGCTTAGAAACTTTTGTACTTGGTGGTAATAGGATAACATGCTACACTAGTTACAGTAATTGCCCGGCTCTTCCCTCTTTCCACTTGCTTGCTGCTGCCTCCCCTCCTAGAGACGCCTGCTCTCAGAGCCGCTGGCTTTCTGGAAATGAGGGCAGAGGGGAGAGTGGCAGGTGGGGGTGGCCACAGGGAGAGCCGCCCTCATTCAGCAGGGCGGTCTTTGAGGAGATGAAGCGGGGCTCCTCCTCCTTCCTTCCCCAGACCCGGGACCAGTGTACCTGCTACGTAAACCTACCCCACCCCACAGCAGTGGACAGCGGAATCCCGGACGACCACCTTAGCCCAACTGTGACCTTGACAGGTGACCTCGACAGGTGACCTCTCCTGGGCTTCAGCCTCCTGGACAAAGCGGAGGATTTTCCCGGCAGGCTCGCTGTGCCAGGCGGAGCACTTCTAGGCTGTCGGTGTCCTAAGACACTGGCCCTGGGCCTCGTCTCCAGCTGCTCCTTCCTCCTAATGGCCATGGGAGGGAGCTGCAGGTTGGGGTGGCAGCCACAAGGCGATGTGGATTTTGAACACAGATTTCAATGGAGAATCCAAGCTTTCCAGAAGCCTAGGGCAACCCCATAAACACGGTGATGAGAACATTGACAGACATGTAGAGCCCAGCGTTGTGGGCAGCATGCCCGGTGACACTGCACCTGCCCCTCACTTCTCGGAGCCCTGGCAAAGGGCAGTGAGAGGAGTGGGCTGGGGGCAAGACACCTCCAGGAAGCGCCTGGAGGCGCCTGCGGAGGTCGACGAGGATGGCAGCAGGAGCTCTGAGCAGAGGCCCGGAGGCTCTTGGAAGGAGAAGGGGTGAAGCCGGCAGCTAAAATTCTGCTTGGGGTGGAGAGGAGAGCAGTGGCGCAGGGGCTGGGATTGTGACTTGGGCTCTCGGCCTAGACGTGAGCCTCCGGGTGGAATGGGACGTAGAGTGAAGAACGGGCGGAGTTGGGGACCCTGTTTCAGCATGAAGCATCTGTGTGGAAGGGGAGGGTGGGTGTGCTGCATTTCTGCACCCTGCCTGGGGTGCATTCAGGGAGGGGGCTTCACCCTCCGCCACGGAGAGGGTCAGAGAGCAGCAGACTCTGGCTCAACTCAGGCTACTGCGTCAGCAATTACTGTTTATTCACCCAAGCCCCAAGCTAAGTCTGCTCTGTCCTCAAAAAATCCCCAACTCTTCCTCGTCTGTCTGCCCCACAACCACCACCCAGCTCAAGACACCATTCCTCCCCATCGATCCCCCCGTGCCAGGGAGCATGTGGCATCCCAGCTGGAAACCTGCCACGGCCCCACTCGGGGTGGAGCTCAGTGCTCCATCGCGGACTATCGGCTCTCCTCGCTCCAGCCTCGCCTGCCTCTCGGCGGCCTCAGACTCTGCGCTGACCACAGCCTTTGAGTCTCCCACAGCCCCATGCAAGTTTGCAAATTCCACTTCTGGTCTGGAACTTTCTCTCCTCCCACCACAAAGCCCCTGCCTGCCAACCCCAGGTCAGCCTCTGGGCCTCGGTTTCCCCTGTACATGGCCAGCCCTGTCTGCTGTCCACTTCCACAGCTTCCTGCAGTTGTGACTGGAGGCTGGCGCTCGCTGGCGGCTGGTGGGCAACGGTCTGCCCATCAGGTCAGGCGTTGTCTGAGGCCAGAGACCTCGCCTGCCGTCGCCCCTCCTCTCCCTGCAGGACCAAACGTAGATGCCGGCTCATCCACGTACACAGAACACGTTTGTGCAATTCATGAGTAGGGCCCTGCCTGAGTGTTCAAGATAGAGATGGGAGTCGGGGAGAGAGACAGAGAGAGAGAGGGAGAGGCAGAGAGAGAGAGACAGAGAGAGAGATAAAGAGAGACAGAGACAGAGAGAGACAGAGAGAGAGATAAAGAGAGACAGAGACAGAGAGAGACAGAGAGGCAGAGAGAGACAAAGAGAGAGAGAGACAGACAGAGACAAAGAGAGAGACAGAGAGAGAGAGAGAGGCAGAGAGAGAGGAGGCATCATTCCTCGCAGGGCCGAGAGTCTACAGGTTTGTGGTAAATTCGAGGCGCCCCAGGAGGGTCACTAGTGAGAAATGAAAGAGCTCTGGGCTCAAGGGAAGCAAACTGTCCCTTAGCAAACGCAGACAGGAGCTTCCTTACTCAATTCTTGTCTTCCCGCTTCCCTGTCCAGCCGGGGCTGTGCACCACTACGGGATCATTCTTAAGACCCTGCTCTGTTCCAAAAGCTTTCGAGGGGGTTCCCCGTCCCCAGGAAGGAAGCTCAGCCTCCTCCCGGCCCTGCACGCTTCAGCTCCAGGCCTGATGCTACGGGGTGGGCCAGGCCCAGGTGTCCTGCGTGGAATTACAGGGTCCTTGGCTTCAGGACGTCTCTATTCCTCCATGAGCCGCAGTGCCATGTGGTGGCAGATATGGACATGGGTGTGGGTAGATGTGGGTGGGGTGGGGTGCAGGCACAGAGCTAGAGACTGGGTCAACATATGGGGTGCAGATGTGGGCTTAGCCCTAGACCCAGACGCAGTCCCACAAGTATACATAGCATGTCAATGCATATCTGAGGTACGTGAGTGAATATTTGTATTTATTTTTGGTAAGTCTTTCAAAATTTTCTTTGGATTAAAAAAAAGCATTGTTTTGGAGACCAGTGAGAAGCTAGGGCCCAGCAGGAATTCCTCAGCCTCAGGCTGGTGCATGGACCTTGCATCACTGTCAAAACACGCAGGGTATTCTCCACACTGAAGTGCCGTCACAGATCCGAGCCTTCAAAGAAGAGGCGATCGTGACATTTCAGGATGAGAATTCCCCTTCACACGCACTCCGATAATCACTGAATTGCACAATCGTCCCGCGGATGGGGCCCAGCACTTCCGTGACTCCAGTTCGTGGTGTGCTCCTCGCTCGGCTGACACCTTTCGGAACCCTCTGCTCACCTTATCTGGCAGCTCTTTCAGCGTCTGACAGTTGGACATGCAGCACGTCGTGTCGCTGATAGCGTGTGCAATTGAAAATCATTTGAATTTTCTTCTTGGACAAAAATTTCAGGAACACACAGAATTAGTTGGTTTCGAGGCAGCACGTCGCGCACGTCTCCACGAGGACTGTGAGTGGCTCGTTGCAGTTGCTAGTGAGCCCCGGAGAGGGCCAAGCCCGCACTTGGCTTATGCTACCCCACGTGGACCCTCCCGCCTGAGTGGGAGCCCCTCTCCGTGGCCCACCTGCCCCTCGAGAACACTGTTGGGGTGTGGGTGCGGGGAGACCTCCCATGTCCCTCCCCCTGGGTGGGAGGCCACAGAACAGAAGCCCCCGTTCTCAGGCAGCACTGAAGCCCTAGCATGGTGTGCAGTACGGAGGGCATGCATCTGTGAAAGCCTCAGCTGGGCCAGCCCCTCGCCTACAAACGTGCAAGACTGTTCCAGGCTCTGGACACACGGAAGAGACAAGCCGAGCCCTCGCAGGCCTATGGGGAGTGAAGGCTGACGCTCCCTGTGGCCTCCAGAGCTTACTGCACAGCCACACGGAGAGGTCCCGACGGTAGAGGCCCCATCGGCCTGGTCCCTGATGACCTCCATGGAGTAAAGGCCTAGGCTGCTCTGATGGACACGCGGGAGGACAGAGAAGGACGCTTGGCTTTTTTGATGGTCCTGAGAATGGGGCAGGGGTGCTTGTTACAGCAGGCTCAAATCCAAGGTCGGCGCACAGCTGACCTCTCCCAGCAGTGGTGCCCTCGTCTGGACCCTGCGAGCTGCCTCCCCTGCGGGGTCTTGGGAAGAGCAGAGGAGGCTGGGCACAGAAGCACCGACCTGGTGCCGGCACAGAACAAAGCAGGCACAGGTGAAGCATGGACGTGTGCCCACTGCTGGGGCAGGGGCTCAGGCTTGCCCCTCTGACCCTTCTTCTCCACCTTCTGAACCCAGTCCAGGAGCCTGGCAAGGCAGAGTGAAGGAGTCAAGAGGGGCTGAGGACACGTTTCTGTGGGAATGTAGGACCCCTAAAGCAGCCTAGGGGGAGCTGGGGAAGCCCAGATGGAAAGGTTTGACTTTTTCCTGGGGTCTGAGATTTCTGACAAATGGCCTCATAAAAGCCAATGTTTCCATAAGGGGACTTTTTCCACCCAACATCCACACTTACTGAGTTAGACTCTCTGGCTCTATCTGTGGAATGACTGATGCACCTAAGAGACTTGGGACAAGCACGTGCCTGCTTGCACCCGCTGTCGAGGCCGCACCTGCGCTTTGGGGAGAAACTTGCCAGCAGGGCTGCGCTGCAGCGCCTTGCCAGTGGGGAGGGCCTGGGTGCCAAGGGGTCTGGTGCCATGGCTGGGTGACCCAGGGGCTTCCTGGAAGAGGCAGGCTTAACTGAATTGGCAAAAAAGAAAGGAAGGTGGCGGGGCGCCATGCTCAGTCTTTTCAGAGAAAGAATAGGAAAGCTTTGAAATGACGTTGCCAAGAAAGAGAAGTGCAATTGAAGTGGTTTCCCGCTTCTAAATTGTCTCCGGATTCCCATGGAACTGCCTAGTTCAGTTTCCCAGAGGCGCACGCCCGGAATGGCAGAGCCGTAATTTCTACCTGAATATTTAAATTAGGAGAGATGCTTCTCACTAGACGGTGTCACGGAGAGGACGGCCGCATAAGTTCACTCACGAGCGCAGCTTGCCTGCTTTCAGTGCGCGAGGGAGCCAGGCGGTTCCTTGTCTTCAAACTTTAGTGAGGGGCCCTTTATCTGGGCGCCCCTGCTTCATGGGTTCGGGGAGAGAAGCAGATGTGACCACTTACGGCGACAGCTCCTTTGTCTGTTGCAGTCAGCGAGTCAGCCAGATGAGTTTTCCAGATTCTGAACTGTGCTCCTTGGAGCACAGGGACCCCCTCCCGCCTTGCACTTTTCCCCACTAAGCCGCTTGCAGTAAAGACGAGAAGTGCAGGTTTTCTCAGCTTTCTCGATATTGGCTGACCCTCGTTAACCGGCTTTGACAGCTTGGAGCCGACACCGAGCCCCACAACGCCAAACATTATCAGTCCAGGAGATGAAATCCAAGTCCCTGGGCACCCGCCGCCGCCTCTGTCCACTGCAGCCTCGAGTGCAGACCCCGCCCTGAGCAGGACCCCCGGCACGGAGCCGGCTGGAGCGCATCCTCCACGGCTGCAGCGGCGCTCAGACACGGCTTCTGTGTGGAGAGAGGCCCTGGGGGCTCGTGGAGCACGCTCAGGGGAGGGCTTGGCGGTCAGCAGATGTGCTTGACTTCCTGGGCCCCTCTCACAGGGCTGAGGACCACCATCGCTTCAGAGCAAGGCGTGGGGGCATGGCCCCCTCTCTGCACACGCTGGGCGTTTGCCCTCCTCTGCATTTGCAATGGGGCGTTTCTGCTTTCCGTATAGTTCCCCTCCACCCCTTGACTCTGTCAGCTGCCAACCTCTGACTTTTCTTTCAGGCCAGTGCAAGTGTTACCCCCACCCCAAGTCCTTTGTGGCCACGCCCACGTGCGTGTGTAGCGAGAGCTCCTCAGAGGCTGGACAGACACTGCTGACCCCTGCACCCTCGGATGCCCGGCGGGAACCACGAAACGCTGCATTCGTCTTTGGGTGTGTGGGAAACCCTCGCCGCACAGAGCTGCAATGCTCCTGGGGCGGCAGGTGCCCAGGCCAACGCAGCTCCCCAGGGCTTCATGCTGCCTTCTGGGCCGGGTGGGCAGGTCCTGCAGGAACCCACACAGCTCTGGTCAGCACCCGGTGCAGAGCTGTGGAGAACGGGCCGCAGGGCACTGACCTCCCCATGGGCCTTAGGCTTGGAGTGCCCCCCCACCTGAGAGCACCGTTTCTCCCTAAGGACCTGCTGCAATCTAGCATGCACCTGCACGGGCCAGCGCCCAGGGCCCTCGGAGATGGCGGGGATCTTGGCTGATGTCACCTCCGTGCTCCCTCCTTACTCTACTTCCCTGCCAAGAAGCAGCAGTCAACAGCAGCGAGAAATCCCACTGCTGACTCCGGGGATGGCAGCCCTGTGGGACGATGCCCCGGGCAGGGCCAGAGAGAGGTCTGGGATCCATGCGTCGTCCGCCGGCGTGGGGGCAGAAACGCCAGCGTGCCAGGGCCTCCCTGGGCCAGTCACCCACCAGCCCCGGTTGACGCTAAGGGGTCCGTTTTAAGGATCTCGCTGGAGGTGCCCCTTCGAGGCACACAGCTGAAGGACCGTGAGAAATACAGGATGCCGTCTGTGCCCTGTTCAAACCCGGGAACCCAGCACAGGCTAGCTCCTGTCCATTGCGTTTTTCAACCAAGGATGCAGAGTGTTACCAGGATCCATTCACTGCCCAGCGTTTCCTGCATTCATGGCAAGTACAGCAATCTCCACCCAGGGTGCAGCCGGAGGCGCCGCTGTGATGGGCTAAGCCCTGAGCTGCCTCTGAGAGGCTTTGTCAGGAAACCGAAAGGCCTGAAACGAGCAGTGACCTTGCAGGTGGGTTTCCTCCCTCCACAATTATGCTTTTAAAATGGGCTCAAAGAAAGCATGTGCAACCTTCCCACCTGCAGGGTGAGGCAGCCTCCAAGTGCTGCTCAGTGGATCCCCATCCCCTGCTGACAGGTGGAACTTGGCCTGTGCCTCTCAGCTCCAGGACATCCAGCACTTGGAGACTTCAGAGACATTTTGCCCTCATGTATCAGTTAGCTATTGCTGCAATAATGCTGGGTAACAACCACCCCCAAACTCAGTGGCTGAAGCAATAACCGTTTATTATCCCTCATGAGTCCACAGCTCAGCTCCTCAGTTCTGGGTAAATGGGCTCATCCCTGTGTCTGCAGAAAGTTGCAGGTATGTGGGCAGCTCTGCTCCTCTCGAGAGACTCCTATATCTGTGGGGCAGGTGGGCCACTGCTGCTTGAGATCGGCCCGAGCCCCTCTCCTTGTGTCTTTTATGTCCATCCAGCAGGCCAGCCCTGGCAGGTCCTCATGATGAGAGTGAGCTGCGAGGGGGAGCAAATCCAGTTGTACAAGACAGCACATCCTTTTCAAGCCTCTGCGAACATCATCCCACTGGGCAAAGCAGGTCACGTGGCCAAGCCCAGGGATGGCGTGGGTGTGGCCCAGTTTTGTGGCTAAGGACGTGGATACGGAGGAAGCCATTTAACGGGGTTGTCCTTTTTTGGCTTCCTGTTAAGCCAGAAGCCTAAGGAAATGCTTTGGATCAAATTTAAACAAAAGGATGTGGATAATTTTCTTTCTTTTTACTGAAGAACAGTATACATTCAGGAGAATGCAAATACCATGAATGAATAGCTCTGAACTTTCAGAAGCTGAACGCTCTTGAGTAGGCAGTACCTACATCAAAAAATAAGCCCACCGGCTCTCAGAGACCCCTCTCCCCTCTGCTTCCAGTCACCTCACCCTCCCACAGGTAACATTGCTCCAACCTCTCAAACCACGGACTAGGTTACTCTGCATTTGTACTTTCCATAACGACCCGTGTTCCCTTTGCATTGACTTCACCCAACATACTCGTGCTTCCTCATTGCAGTTGAGCAGGGCAGTGGGAGAATGCACCCCAATTTATTTGTCCATTACACATTTGGATTGTTTGCCGTGCAGCTGTGAGCATTCTTTTATGTCTTTCTGCTGGGAGTATGCCTACGGGTCAGAGCACTGCTAAGGCTGAAGTGGCCGTTAGCAAGGTACTGTCCCAGCAGCAGGGTAGGAGAGTTCTGGCTGATACAGTAGTGCCAGCACATGGTGCTTTTGGTCTTTTTTCATTTCAGCCATTCTGGTGGATGGTCGGTGGTAGGCACTGCAGTTTTAATTTACATTGCATTTTCCCCACTGAGTAACGAAATGGAGCAACTTGTGATGCATGCATTGGCCATTGGATATTCTCATTTGTGAAGGATCCACTCTAGTATTTTGCCCGGGTTTCCACTGAGCAGCCTACCTTCTCCCCTTCTTCATCTGTCTCGCCTGACGTGACCCCTTTGCCGGGTCTAGGAGCTGAATGCAGTGCCACCCACCCTGTGGATTGCCTTTTCGCCCTCCTCGGAGCGTCTTTTCAGGGACAGGACTTCTTAATGTAACGCAGTTCAATTTACCAAGTGTTTTCTCCGTGTTTTCAGCACTTCTTACATCATTTCAAAGAAGGCTTTGTCCACGCCACGGTTACAAAAATGTTTCTGTATGTTTTCCTCTAAAAGTTTTATTGTCTTAACATTCATAAAGTTGCCATTAAATTGGTATTTGGCATGTCTGAAGTAGGAGTTGTTCAATTGCTCAGACTCCCTTTACAGAAAAGACCGTTCCATACGACTGCAGTGTTTTCTTTGTCAAAAACAAGAGGACTCGGCCCCTGTGGGTCAGTCTCGAGACAGTGCCGTGGGTCAGTGTTTCTCTGACCCAATGCCATGCTGCCTTCTTGCTGTCGACTTGTCGTAATTTAGGCGTCTGTGCTTGATGTCCAATGCTGCGTGTCTTTAGCGTTCTTCAGGAATGCGTGGATCCTCTAGTTCCTTTGGATTGCCATATGGAATTTGGAATCAACTTGTCAATTTCCGGGGAAACAAACCACTGAGACTCTAATTGGGGTTATTTGGGATGTGTGGGTCATCTGGGGAAGGGTTATCTTCACCATATTGGCTGCATCAATCCATGAACATGGTAGGTCCTGCCGTTGGTGCTTTCATTTCCTCAGGAATACTTTCCAGGTTGAAAAGATGTCCTGCACACCTGTAATCAGATTGATTCCCAGATACTTGACATTAGGATGCTGTTGTCAGTGACATTTTAAAATTTTATTCCTGTTTGTTGCTGTTCCAAATAAATGTGATTGATTTTTGTACATTGACCTTGAAGCTAGTGACCTGGGTAAAGTCGTACATTAAATCTAATGGTTTCTCTGTGGATGATTTTAAGTTTTCTATATTCACATTCATGTCATCTACAAGAAACAGCAGTTTTTTTCCTCCTTTACAATTCTTAAGCCTTAAATTTATTTTTGATGTGGGTTACACTGGGTAGGATCCCCAGTACAATATTCAACAGTGTTGTGACAGGGAACATCCTTCTTTGTTCTAAATACAGGGAAATTTTGTAATATTTCACCAGTGACTATGATATGTGCTTTAAAGTTTTTGTAGATATCTTTCATCAGACTAAGGAAGTGCTTTTTTATTCCTATTTTGCTTATTTTAAAATCATGACTAGGCTTTGAATTTTATCAATATTTTTCTGCATCAATCAAGATGATTGTATGTCTTTTCTTTTTTCTTTAACATACTATATTGGGTTTTTTTTGACCGTTACACCACACTTGCTTACCTGGAATAATTCCAGTTGGTCATGATGTGACATACACATTAAATCAACTTTATCAAGCTATAAATAGCGTGCTACAAAATGCGCCAATTTTAATTGTACTGTTCAGTGAGTTTCATCAAATATATATGCCCAAGCGATACTCACCCAATTAAGTATAGAGCATTTCCATCTCCCAAAAAGTTTCCCTCATGTTCCTTCCCAGACAATCCTCACCACGCACCGCAGGCAGAGGCATGATGGCGGGGGAGGGGGGAGGGAGAGAGGAAGGGAACAGCCGTACTGTCTTTCCAGAAGGCCAGTGGTCCAACTGGGTCTCTAGCGTGGCCTCCTTAAAGGGTTTTCGTGTTTTCAGTTACTTGCTGTTTATTGAGTCACTTTGAAAACCCGGCGTGGGTTTGAGTTTGGGGATTTGGGGTTTGATTAACACCCTCCGTCTCAGAGCTTCAGTCCAATTCCTTGAGGGGGAGGCCCCCGTGCTCTCCTGGCCGTCCCCACGACCCTCAAGCTGCTGCCCCTTCTCCGGCCGGCGCCGCTGGCGGCCAGCTCTGGGCCCTCGCGGTCCCTTGCTCCACCTGGCCCTTTGGAGAGTGGACCCTCCCCCCCACGAGGTCAGACCCCCGCCACCTCCTGCCACCTCCCTCCCCTCCCAGGGTTGCTAGTTTGACCCACTGTTGATGGCAGTGGCGGCAGGCTGGGCTCTGTCCCCTTTGCCGTCTGGTGAAGCGCCGAGCGCCCAGTGGTGGTGAGGCGTGTCTGCCCCTGGGACTCGGGGCTCTGAAGACAGGGTGGGTGGCGGGAAGCCTCTGCCGCTGCAACCAAGGCCCCCGCCCCTGTGTGGGGCGTTTTGGGCCACAGTGGCAGCCCCCCGGACGTGTCTGCGTGCAGGGCCAGCGATGGTCCTGAACTCCAAGCACATCTCCCCATGTCTCGGCTGCCCCTTCTCTCAAATGTCTGGGGCCCTGCCTGCACCCGCCCCTTTCCCCTCTCCCTGTTTGCTGTCTGCCCTCTCCATGGGCCGTCATCTCAAACAGGAATCCTGCCGAGGCTCTGGCCTCCACGTCCTCA
>JAQZBX010106112.1:0-10782 GCA_029593785.1 Cabassous unicinctus
TTTTTTTTTTTTTTTTTTTTTTTTTTTTTTCATTTCTGCATAGAAAACTGTTGAAGTTTTGGTTGGGAAGACATTGAATTGGCAAAGTTCTTTGGTAGAATTGACATTGTAACAATATTTAGTCTTATAATCTTGAATATGGGATGTTCTTCCATTTATTTAGTTCTTCTTTTAGAACTGTTTTGTAGTTTTCTGTGTACAAGTCCTTTAAGTCCTTGATAAGATTTTTTCCTGATATTTGATTCCTTTAGCTTCTATTGTAAATGGATTTTAAAAAATTTCTTCTTCATATTGTTCATCACTAATGTATATAAACATTACTGATTATTGCACATCCATCTTATGCCTTGCCACTTTTTGCTGAATGCATTTATTAATTCTGGTAGCTTTGTTGTAGATTGTTTTTTAGGATTTTCCATATATAGGATCATGTCATCTGTAATAGGGAAAGTTTCTTTTTTTCCTTTCCAATGTGGATGCCTTTTTTCTCTTGCTTAATCATTCTAGCTGGAAATTCCAGTAAAATTTTGAATGACAGTGGCATCAGTGGGCATCCTTACCTGGTTCCTGATCCTTAGAGGGAAATTTTTCAGTCTTTCACCATTGAGGTTTTTTTTTAATCATTTAATCATGTATTTTAATTTACATAAGTATTTTACACAATACAAGACCAACACCATTAAGTTTTATGTTAGCTTTGTGTTGTACATATATACCCTTTATCATGCTGAGTAAGTTTCCTTCTATTCTTAGTTGAAAGCAGGGACTAGAACAGATATTTGCAACCAATCTTCATAGTGGCATTATTCACAATTATCAAAAGATGGAAGCAACACAAGTGGACATCAACCAATAAACGGATAAATAAAATTTGGCATATACACGCAATGGAATATTATTCTGCTGTAAAAAGGAATGGAATCCTAATACATGTAACAATATGAATGAACCTTGAAGACATGTTGAGTGAAATAATCCAGAGACAAAAGGACAAATACTGTATGATCTCACTGATATGAAATAATTAGAATAAGCAAATTCATAGAAGGAGAAACTAGAATATAGTTTACCAGGGGCCAGGGTAGGGACAGGGAATAAGGAGTTAGTGCTTAAATTGTACAGAATTTATATTTGGGTTGATGAAAAAATTTTGGTGGTGGTGATGATAGTACAACATTGTGCATGTAATTAACATCACTGAACTATATATTTGAGTGTGGTTAAAAGGGGAAATTTTAGGTTATATATATGTTTTTATGCAATAAGAAACAGCAACAACATAGGACTGTACAACACAAACAGTGAACCCAGTTATAAACTTAGGCTATATTTTATATTACAATTATAAGAATGTTCTAGACTTCTAGGAGGATGGCATTGGAATAGCTAAGCAGTGCTCAACTTTCTCATAAGAATAATGGAGGAAGAGCAAAAAACTGTCCAAGGGAGATGCTTTGGGGATCTAGACCAGAAAAGGGCTGGGAATCCTCCAAGAGGGTGAGAGACAGAGCATGATTTCTCTTCAGCAAATTTAGCCAGCAGAACCCACTTTAAATCTCAGCTCTGGCCAGAACAGAATCATGGGCAAGTGGAGGTTGAAAGAGACACTTCTGTAGAAAGATTCACTGACGCGCATCATTTGCTGGCCAGCCAGGAAACTGCAAGGGGAAAAATTCACTTTAAGGAGTCTCTTGTCCCAGTCCCCTTGATCAGGTCTATATCCTGTTAGTGAGTCCCCAACCCTATTTTGATAATTTTTGGGAGCAATTTTAAAGACTTAGACTAAGTTGAACAAAAATCAAAAAGAGCCATAAAACAAAATGACTAGGCAAGATAAATTGACTGTCAGAGTAAAATCACCAACATATTCAGATGCATAGCATTAGCAAAAAATTACAAGTCCTACTAAGAAACAGGAAGAGATGGCCCAGCCAAAGGAATAAACCAATGCTGATGAGATACAGGATTTAAGACAACTAATCAATGATAATCATACAAATCTCCAAAATCATTTCAAGGAGTTGAAGGAAAATATGACTAAAGAGATAAAAGATATTAAAAAGACTATAGCCAGAAATAACAGCTATGTACAGCAAGGGAAGCATGGAGAGACTGAAAGATGAACAATTTTGTTTGTTTGTTTGTTTTCATTTATTATTTTTATTGAAATAGTGAAAATGCTCTAATGATTGAAATGATGAACAACTCTGTGATTGTACCAAACACCACTGATCATACACTTTGGATCAATTGTCTACTTTATTAATATCTATCATAAAAAAGATTTGTTTAAAAAAAAAAAAGACACTGGGTGAGCACAAAGAACAATTTGAAAGCCTGCAAAGAACAGTAACAGCTTATTGGAATGAAAGACACAATGGCTGAGATTAAAAGTACATTAGAGGCATATAAGAGCAGATTTGAATTGAAGGAAGATGGAATTAGTAACTTGGAGGACTGAGTATCTGAACTTAAAATGATAGGAGAACAGAAAGAAAAAAAGAACAGAAAGAAAAAAAGAATGAAAAAATATGGGGCAGGGTCTTAGGGAATTGAATGACAATGAGAAATACACTAACATATGCATTATCGGTGTCCCAGAAGGAGAAGAGAATATAAAAGGGGAGGAAAGAATATTTGAGGAAATAACTACAAAAAGTTTCCCAACCCTTATGAAAGACATAAATACCAAAACCCATAAAGACAATGCACCCCAAACAGAATAAATCTGCATAGATATATCTGAGACAACTACTATTCAGAATGACAAATACCGGAGATAGAATTCTGAAAGCAGCAATAGAAGAGCAATGCATCACATACAAGGGAACCTCAATAAGATTAAGTGCTGATTTCTCATCATAAACCATGGAATGGAGGTGAGAAGAGAGTGGTAAGATGCATTTAAGGTACTGAAAGAGAAAAATTGTCAGGCAAATATTCTTTATCTGGCAAAACTCTCCTTCAAGAATGAGGGTGAGTTTAAAATCTTCACAGATGAACAAAAATTGAGAGAACATGTTACCAAAAGACCAGATTTACAAGAGATACTAAGAAGAATGGCACAGCCTGAAAGGAAAAAAACAAGGGTGAGAGACTTGGAGAAGAGTGTAGAAATGAAGATTATTAGTGAAGGTAACTTAAAGGGTAAAAAGACAGATAGTAGTAAGATATGACAATGGAAAGCCAAAGGATACAATGTATGAAGTAAGTAATACCCTTACAATAATAGCATTAAATCTTAATGGACTGAATTCCTCAATCAAAAGATGTAGACTGACAGAATGGATAAAAATATACGAGTCATCTATATGCTGTCTACAAGAGACTCACCTCAGATGTAAGAATACAATTACCTTGAAAGTGAAAGTTTGGAAAAAGATATTCCATGCAAATAGTAACCAAAAAAGACCTGGAGTACTGATATTAATATCAGACAAAATAGATTTTAAATGCAAAGCTTTTATAAGACATGAGGAATGTATATATTAATAAAAGGGGCTATTTATAAGAAAAAATAACTATAATAACTATGTATACACCTAACCTGGGTGCCCCTAGACACATGGAACCCACACTGGCAAAATTGAAAGGAAGAGTGGATGTCCCTATAATTATAGTTGGAGATTTCAATACCTCACTCAGCATTGGATAGAACATTTGGACAGAGGGTATATAAGGAAACAGAGAGCTTGAATCACACCTTATACAAAAATTAACTCAAAATGGATCAAGGTTCTAAATATAAAAACTACAACCATAAAACTTCTAGAAGAAAATGTAGGGAAACATCTTCAAGATCTTGTAATAGGCATTAGTTTATTAAAACTTAAATCCAACACATGAGCAATGAAAGAAAAAATAGTTAAATCAGACCTTCTCAAAATTAAACACTTTTGTTCTACAAAAGACTTTCTCAATAAAGTAAAAAGGCAGCCTACTCAGTGGTGGAAAATATTTGGAAACCACATATAGGGTAAGTATTTGATATCCATGTTATATAAAGAGACCATACAACTCAACAATAAAAAAAAACTAAAAAAATATAAACAAGTAACCCAAATAAAAAATGGGCAAAAGTCTTGAATAGACCTTTCTCCAAAGAGGAAATCCAAATGGCCAAAAAGCAAATGAAAAAATGTTTAACATCACTAGCTATTAGGGAAATTCAGATCAAAAATACAATGAGTTATCATTTAAAACCTTATAGAATGGTCATTATTTAAAAAACAAACAGAAAACTTCAAGTGCTGGAGAGGATGTGGAAAATAGAAACACTACTCTTGTAGGGAATGTGGAATGGTGCAGCCTCTGTGGAATACAGTTTGGTAATACCTCAAGAAGTGGAATATTGAGCTACCATATGATCCAGCAATCCTGTAACTAGGAATATATTCAGAAGAACTAAAAGCAAGGATGTGAATTGACATTTGCACATCAATGTTCATAGCAGCGTTATTCACAATTGCTAAAATATGGAACCAGTTCAAGTGTCCATCAACTAGTCAATGGATAAACAAAATGTGGTATATACACACAATGGAATAATACTCAGCTGTAAGAAGAAATGAAATCAGGATGCATATGACAACATGGATGAACCTTAAGGATATTATGTTCAGTGAAAAAGTCAGGTGCAAAAGGACAAAAATTGTATGGTCTCACTAATATGAACTAAATATGATAAGTAAACTCATGGAGGTAAACTCTATGTATAGGTTAGCAGGAGATAGAATGGAGCTGCTGCTTAATGTATGCATAGTTATTAATAAGATTTATCATAAAAATGTGGACATGAATAGAGTTGATGGTAACATATTTTAGTGAGCATAACTAACACTGTTGACTTATCAATGTGAGTGTGGCTGAAAGGGATAGTCTGTGGACATAAATGTCAATTGAAAGGAAGCATCTAGGGACTATATAACAGTGATTGTGATGATGAATGAAGATTGTGGTTAATAGTATAAAAATAAAAATTTTCTTCTTTTCAAAGTGTTAAGAATATCGTGATACTCGAAAAAATTAGCACTAATGTAACTTATGGACAATGGTTAACAGTAATAGTGTAATATTTTTGCAGCAATGGCAAAGAAGATATTATATCAATTCTAAGGGATAACAATAAGGAGGTCTGAGAGGGTATAGAATTTTTCCTTTTGAAATAATGAAAATGTTCTAAAATTGACTGAGTTGATGGCAGCACAACTCTGTGATGAAAATGAGAGCCACAGAGTGTACAATTTTTGAATGGATTGTACAAAGCATGGGACTGTACAACACAGGAAATCCAATGGTGGGAGATGGACTGTGATTAATTGAACAAATATGAGAATATTCTTTCATGACCTATAACAACTATATAATACTAATACAGGGAGTTAATAATTGGATGGTTGAGGGGAAAATACACCAAATGTAAGATATGGGCTGTACTTATTAGTAATATTTTGATGATGCTCTTTCATAGTTTGTAGCAAATGGTGGTGGTATAGTGATGTGTGGGAGCCCTGTATGATGGTATGTATGTTTGTTTTTTAAGCTTTTACTATTCACTTATTATGTATCCTCATATATGAATGATAAACTTCAATAAAATTTTATCTAAAAAGCATAAAAAGTGTTCTTTCATCAATTGTAACAAATATACCACATTAATACATGGTGTTAATAATATAATAATTGGGAACTCTGTATTTTATGCACGCATTTTCTATAAACATACAACTTCTCTTAAAATTTTTTAAAAATCTGCTTTGAAATTCTGGGTCTGAAACTCTGCCAACCTTATTGGTGCTTTGCCAGCTGGTCTTCATGTTAGGCCCGGCCAATCGGGGACTCTGGAAAAAGATCACAAGGCTTCAGGAAGACTGGCCTTGCTCTGATTATTTGCTTAGTACTTGCTTTCTGTTCTTGTCAGTAAAACCCCAGCAAGTCTTCTTCATCCAATCGCGGAAGTTGATTCCAGCTTACATTTTTCCTTAATACTTACAGAACCAGGCTTCTTGAGCCTCTCAAGGACATTAGTACCATCAGGCTGATGTTTACTACTCAGAGGTCATGGTGCTAGACACATAGACCCCTTTCTCATAGACCCCTGGAGTTTCAGCTCCAGGGGTACCCTCTTGCAAGTCTCTAAGTTTTGATAATGTTGAACTCCTTCCTTTTTCCTCCCAGGCCTAGTGTTGGTAGCTTATTCCTGCAATTGCTACCTCTGTGATAACCACAATATTGTTCCCAGTTTGTCTTCTCAGTGCCTCCATTCCTAGTTAACAATTATTTATATTAAACTATCTTTGTTAAATTAACTAGGATAGTTTCTGCTTTCTAACTGCACTCTGATTAATCTAATAAGTAGACATTTATTTCCACTATATTCAAATTCTTATTACTTTTAATTTCTTTATATTTGAATTAATTACAAAAGGAAGTTTAAAAAAACAAAATATTTTAATTTAATTCAAATACATCTGATCTTTAAATTTGAATGCAAGTAAAGAAGTGCTTTGACATTTTTCAAACATTTGCTTCTAATATGACACATAAAACAATCCATGGAAAAAAAAAACAAGAAAATGCGAGTGAAAATGGTTAAGCACCCCTGTTTTATCAGTCTGGGTAAAGCATAAACTAGACCACAGATATGCTTAAATGTTCTAAACATTAAAAATCAGGATAGTATTAAATCAGACTCCTGAATTATTCATGAGATTTGATTTGAGAAAAGCAAGAACTAAAATTGATATATAGTCTGATTGTCTCTAATTCCTGGTGATGGCCATGAATTTGCTTATAAATGTAAGATTATTGCTAAAGGTTTGGCATTCATTGCTTCTGTTAGAACGTTGGGAATTTTTAGCAAATAAAAAGTAGCTTTATGGCATTTGTATTTCTTCCTTTATTATTGTATAATATTTTGCTTGACAGTCCAACTGTAGGTCTTTTGATATGGTATGCATAGTTTGAGACATATATATATATTTTTTTCTTTTTTTTCTTTCTAGAGATCATAATCTCTACTTGTTTTTCCCTGAATCTTCTGAGTACACTTGAGTAAGCCATGTAACATCATGTCAGTTGTTACTGGTTAATTTCATTTTCATTAAGGAGCTGTTTTCCAAAGTTGCATTGAAGCCTATATCCTCAAAAGTGTTTGTGACTGCTTCTGTCTGTACAAGAGATAAACTAGCTGAACATTGCAGATTAACTTTAGGGGATTGCCATTGCTATTTGAAAGGAATTCTGTGTGAGTATAAAATTGGATTGGAGACTGCTTTAGATTAGTTGCAAAACCTGGTCAAAATCTCAGAGCTGTATGTTTTACTGTGCTAATTCATCACCTCAGCAGAACAGAAACCATAAACATTTACATTTTACATCTCAGAATCTTTTGATTTTCTACCTCACAATTGTGGACTGTTAATGTTCTTGTGGCTATGAGAAAGGTATATAATTGTTGAAAACCTTTTATTAAAGAAACTTTCTGCAGTAACACCAGTGTTGTATGTAGCACAAAAACAAGTTCTTTTTCATATCATTCATATCTAACATTTACTAATTTGTATTATTTATTGCATGGTATAGATAATCTTTATCATCCCCTTAGAGGAAAAACTATATCATATCTCTTTATATCTGTCACTTCCAGTATAGCTTTTATGTGGTAGGTGCTCAAAAATATTTCCAAGTAATGATGATATTGGATTGCTTGAAGCATGAAAAACCCTACGAGCTGCCACTATCAATTTATTCAAACCAAAATTGCTAGGTTGAGATAAAAAAAAAAAAAAAAAACTCCTTAAGGAGCAGTGGGGCAAATTAAAGATATATCTTTCAAATTTCTTTAGAAATTTTCCCTCTATTTCCTAAGAAGATTTTTTAAAAATAACAATACAGCAAACACAACTTTTAAAATATCTACTTTCCTTTCTTTTTCAAAGTCATAAAATTGACATATAAGAGAGTCAAATGAAAGCTAAACTACATTTTTCAAGAAAAATGATGGTATCAGAATGAATACCATTGTATTATTTAAAGCTTTATTCCTATGTGTCTAGATAGATAATTTATATTTAGTATGATTATTCTTAATGGGGAGGCATCAACTACATAAACACCAACCATTTTCTGCCATTTGCTATTCTCTCTTCTTTAATCTTCTTACCCATAGCCTTGTCACCTTTCTTTCTTAGTCACTTCTCATCATTTCATTTTATTTGAATTCACTTTTAATTTTCTTCCAACTGAATGCCTCTATTGTGCCAGCCAAACCTTCATACAAAATTTGGCTACACTTTCATTTATATTTAAGATGATGTTTCTTATCTGACGGTAAAATAGTAATGTTATTGCTATTATTATCACCATTGTTATTAAATACTTGATATTCCTTGTAGGTACCAAAGTGCCAGAGTAGTAATAAGTATATCCCTTGCCACTGACATAAAGGAGCTTCCAATTTGTTTGGGAGATCCAGCACACATAATAATAGTTGATCATATTTATTGAGAATATACTATGTGACAAATTCAGTTCTAACAATTTCATATATGTCAATTTACACAACACAATAACTCTATTAAATAGGTACTATTATCCCCTCTTACAAACTGAGAAGGCTAAGGGATCAGAGAAGTCTAATAATTTGCACAAGTTTCTACAAATGAAAAGTGGTAGAACCAATATTTGAATGCAGGCAGTCTGGCTCATAGTATAAATATTTGGCAATGAATGTTAATGCACTAAATGACACATATGTGCATGTTCCAGAGATCTCTATAGTTTAGTGTAAAATAATAAGACAAACCACAGAGATATGGCCAATCTTTGTGAGTGTGCTTCTGTTTTTCACATTATTTTATGAATTTAATTTTCTTATATTTTGTATGGATGCAGGGAGGAAAAAAACAAAACCTAAATTTATTTTTCCAACCTATTTGGATGTTAAAAAGATCCTGTCACATAATTCCAAACAAGGATATGATCAAGGATTGCAAAACAAGTAGAAACCATAAATTATCCTTAGGGTAGAAAAATGCACCTGTTCTTGGCTTCCATGAATACATTCTTCATTTTATGTAGGAGAAAGTGTGTAATGTACTCACTGAGAAAATGAAGAAAGAATATATTATATGGAAAGCCTATCATACTTAGGAAAAATTATATTGGCATCCCTCACAAGAAAGTTCTATCAGTTCCTTTTTCTTGACTGCAAGTGCTCTTCAAAATAGATGTCAGACCTTTTTAATCCCTAAGCAAGTAATTTCAGCAGAGTTGAAAAATGAAACAGTGGCTGTTTTAGTTTCCTTGGCTGCTCAAGCAAATACCATGCAATGGGTTGGATTAAACAATGGGAATTTATTAGCACATGGTTTTGAAACTGGGAGAATTCCGAATCAAGGCATCATCAAGGTTATGATTTCTCTCCTAAGAGAAATCTTAGGAGATTCTGGGGCTGGCTGCCAGGATCCTTGGTTCTTAGTTTTTTCTGTTACATGGAAATGCTCCACTGTGTTTCTGGTCTCTCTCTTCTCTTCTGGATTCCATTGATTTTAGCTCTTGGATCCTCCCTTTTGGCTTTCTTTCTCTCTATCTAAATTCTTTCTGCTTTAAAGGACTCCAGTAATAGGATTAAGACCCATCCTGATTGAGTTGGGCCACACTTTAACATAAGCAACCTCATGAAAAAGGTCTTACTAGGATGGACTCATACCCACAAGAATGGATTAAGTTTAAGAACACATTTTTCTTAAACACAGTGGCTAAATAAGAACTGAAACAGAAACATTGGAATTGTTAATGCAACTCAAGATGTGATGCCAACTTGACAACCCTATAAGATAACATGGGAATAAATGATTATTTACCATTGCAAGCAAAAATGAAATCTTCCAAGTTTGTAAGCTATTAACCTATCAATACTTAAGAGAAATCATTTCTATTTATAAATATGATATTAAAACAATTGTTTCATTCCTTAAAAATTAAAAGTCAACATAATTTCTTGTTGTTATTAGTGTAACAAAACAATTCTGTAGGTTAGCTGAGTTTAAAGTTTCCATCAATTATGTTGGTATTGGAAGGTTAAGTTTTGCTTCTGTTTTGAGCCATTGTAAAAATTTCCATTTTGTCTGTGTACTAGTGGTTCTTATAGAAATCATCATCCTATATTTAACAAAAATCTCAAGAATGACTGGCTTCATTTAGGGTTTCAACCTTCATTTGGTAAAAATTTAAGATGATCAGTAGCAGATCATGTATATATGTATTTACTTAAACATGTTCTTTACATTTTTACTAATAAACTACTTATCTTTATATAGATATATTCTATATCTAGTCTTTTTTGTATAATAAAAACATAATAATAATCTTAAAAATGAATCATATTCATGTAGCCCTTACATATTGAGTTAAATAAACAGTTGTATTATTAACAATATTAGAACGCTCCAAATAATAGCAGTTTGAGAAAGCTCAGTTTGTAGGCCAGAAACAAAGAACTTCTCTTCATCCCCCGGCTAAATAGCATATCTTTCCATCTCTGTTAATAGACTGTTTAGTATTACTTGAAATCTTTTCTTTTACAGAGTTTTGCTGAAGAGTGAGAAAGAGCCAACATATATCAACAATCTGAATGCTTAATACCATTTCTCTTAACACTGAAATCTTGGTTAACATCTGGTCTGCAAATCTAAAGTGTAAGTAGATGAAAAGGGAAAGTGGAATCAAAGGAGAAGAAAAGTGAAAGATGCAGAGGAAGAACATCAGAAACGAGAAAGA
>JAQZBX010106113.1:0-10782 GCA_029593785.1 Cabassous unicinctus
CTAAACCTAAAATTAACTGTAATGCTAACCGTAGCCCTAAACCTAACCCTAACCCATAACCCTAAAACTAACACTAACCCTAACCCTAGCCCTAACCCTAACCTAAACTTAACCCTTTCGCTAACCCTAACCCTAACCCTAAACCTAACCACAGACCTAAACCTAACCCTAACATAGGCACTAACACTAACACTTACTCTAAATCTAGACTTGACCCTAGCCCTAACCCTAATCCTAAACTGAACCTTAAACCCAAACCTAACACTAGCCCTAACCCTAAAACTAAATCTAATCCTAAAGCTAACACTAACCCTAACCCAAAACCTAGACCTAACCCTAAAACTAAACTTATCCATAAACCTAACCCTAAAACTAACTCTAGCCCTAACACTAACCCTAAACCTAAACGTAACCCCATCTCTAAACCTAACCAAAATCCTAACCCTAGCTCTAACCCTAAACCTTCCATAACCTTAGCCCTAAACCTGAGCCTAAACCTAACCCTAAACCTAACGGTAGCTCTAACAGTAACCTTTACCTAAAACTAGCCCTAAACCTAAGCCTAACCCTATCCCTATCCTAAACCTAACCCTAAGCCTATCTCTAACCCTAAAACTAAACCCAGCCGTAAGCCTAAACCTAACCCTAACCCTACACCTAACCCTAAGCCTATCCCTATCACTAACCCTAACCCTAGCCCTAACCCTAACCCTAACCCTAACCCTCACCCTAAACCCAGCCCTAACGTTAACCCTAACCCTAACCATAAACCAAGCCCCAACCCTAACCCTAATGCTAAACTTAACAGTAACCTTAACCCTAACACTAACCCTAGCCCTAACCCTACCATAAACCTGGGCTTAACCCTAACTCTAACAGTAAACTTACACCTAAATCTAACCCTAAACCTAACACACATCCTAACCCTACAACTAACGCTAAACCTAACCCTAACCCTAACACTAAAACAAACACTAGCCCTAACCCTGACACTAACCCTAGCCTTAAACCTATCCCTAAATCTAACCCTAAGTCTAACCCTAACCATAAACCTAACCATAACCATAAACCTAACCCTAAACCTAACCCTAAACCTACCCTAAACTTAACCCTAAACCTAAACCTAACCCTATACCTAACCCTTATCCTAAATGTAACCCTAACCCTAACCATAAACGTAACCCTAACCCTAACCCTAACCCTAAACCTTACCCTATACCTAAACCTAAACCTAACCCTCATCCTGACCCTAGACCTAAACCTAAGGATAGCACAAACACTAACCCTAACCCTAAACCTAAACCTAGCCCTATACGTAACCTTAACACTAAACCTCATCCTAACCATAGAACTAAACTCAAACCTAACCCTAAACATAACCATAACACTACCCATGGTGCTAACCATATCCCTAAACCTAAACCTAAACCTAACAGTAAAACTAACCTTAACCCTAACCCTAACCCAAACCCTAAACATAAACCTAAACCTAGCCCTAGATCTAACACTAAAACTAGCTCTAACCCTAACCCTAAACCTAACCCAGTTCTAGACCTAAACCTAACCTAACCCTAGGCCTAAACCTAACCCTAACCATAACCCAGACCCTAACCCTAATCCCAGTCCAACCGAAACCCTAAATCTAACCCTAACACTAACCCTAACCCTAACCCTAACGTTTGCAGTAACGCTAACCCTAAAACTAAACCCTAGGAATAACCTTAACCCTAACCCTATAACCAACCCTTCCAATAATACTAAATCGAACTCTAGCTGTAACCCAATATCTAAACCTATCCCGAGTTCTAACCCTAACCCTTACCTAATCCTAGCCCTAAACCGAACCCTAACCATAACCCTAACCCTAACCCTAACCGTAGCCCTAACCCTAACCCTAAATCTAACCCTAAACCTAAAAGTAACCCTAACCCTATCCCTAAACCTAACCCTAAACCTAACACTAACACTAACCCTAACACTATCCCAAAACCTAAACCTAACCCTAAACCTAGCCGTAACCCTAACTATAACCCTAGCCCTTACACTAAAACTAATCCTTTCACTAAACCTAAACCTGGCCCTATCTCTAACTCTAACCCTAACCCTAACCCTAGCCCTAACACTAACCCAAACTTTAACCCTATCCCTAGTCCTAACACTTACCCTAACACTAACACTAGCCCTAATCCTAACCATCAACCTAAACTTAACCCTAGCCATAACCATAACGCCTAACATTAACCCTAACCCTAACCCTAACCCTAAACCTGGCCCTAACCCTAACACTAACCCCAGCTCTAAAACTAATCCTAACCCTAAACTTTTCACTAAACCTAACTCTAAACCTAAGCCTAAGAATCACCCTAAACCCAGTCCTATCGTTAACCCTAAGCCTAACCCAGCCGTAACACTATCCCTAACCCTAACCCTAACACTAATCTTAACCCAAACATTCTCCCTAGTTCTAACCCTAATCCTAAACCTATCCCTACCCCTAACCTAACTCTATCCCTAAACATAACACTAAAGGCAGCCCTAACTCTAACCGTAGCCTTAACCGTAACCCTAAATCTAACCCTAACCCTAAAAGTAAACCTAACCCTAACCCTATCCCTAACCCTAAACCTAAATCTAACACTAACACTAAACCTAACCCTAGCCCTAAACCTAAACCTAACCCTAAACCTAACAATAACCCTAACCCTAACCCTAGCCCTAACACTAACCCTAACCCTACAACAAACCCTAAACCTAGCCCTAACCTTTACACTAACCCTAAACCTAATCCTAGCCCTAACTCTAAACGTAACCCTAAACCTATCCCTAGCCCTAATCCTAACCCTAAAACTAACCCTAACAATAACTTTAACCTGAACCCTTACCCTAGCCTTTACCCTTACCCTAACTCTAACACAAGCCCTAATCCTAACCCTAAACCTAACTTTAACTCTAGCCATAACCCTAATTCTAAACTATTCCTAACCTTAACCATAACGTGAACCCTAACCCTATCCCTAGCCCTAGACCAAGCTGTACACCTTCCCCTAACCGTAGCAAAAACTCTAACTCTAACCCTAACCTTAAACCTAACCCTAAACCTAACCCTAAACCTAGCCCTAACCCTAAACCTAACCCCAGCTCTAACCCTAATCCTAACATGACCATAGCCCTAAACCTAACCCTAACCCTAACCCTAACCCTAACACTAGACCTAAACCTAACCCTAAATCTAAACCTATCCCTAAACCTAAACCTAACCGTAACCCTAGCCGTAACCCAACCATAACCCTTACCCTAACCCTAAATCTAGTCATAACCCTAAATCTAAAACTAACACTAAACCTAAACCTAGCCCTAATCCTAGCCCAAACCCTAACCTTAAACCTAGCACTAACCCTAACCCTAAACCTAACCCTAGGCCTAATCGTAACCCTAACACTAACCCTATCCCTAGCCCGAACCCTAACCCTAAACCTAACACTAACCCTAACCCTAACCCTAACCCTAACCCTAACCTTGACACTAGACCAATACCCAGCGCTAAGCCTATCCCTAAACCTAAACCTAGTCCTATACCTAGCCCTAGCTCCAGCGCTAGCGTTAGCCCTACACATAGACATAGCCATAACCCTAGCAATAAAACCTCTCCTATCCCTAACCCTAAACGTAAACCTTACCCTAACACTAAACTTAACCTTAGCTCTAAACCTAACCATAACCCTACCTCAAATCCTAACCTTCAACCTAACCCTAAGACTAAACCTAACCCTAACGCTATCACTAATAATAAAACCTTTCCCTCTCCCAAAACCTAACACTAACCCTAACCCTAACCATAGACCAAACCCTAACCCTAAACCAAACCTCATCCTAACCCTTCACCTAAAGCTAAAAGTAACCCTAACCCAAACCCTAAAACTAATCCTAGCCCTAACCCTAACACTAAACTTAGTCCTAATCCTAACCCTAACCCTAAACCTAACATTAAAACTAACCCTAAGCCTAATCCTAGCCCTAACCCTAGACCTATCCTTAAACCTAAACCTATGGTAACCCTAAACGTAACTCTAACTTTAACCCTAAACCTGCGCCTAACGCTAAAATTAACCATAACCCTTACCCTAACCCTAAACCAAGACCTAAACCTAATGCTTAACCTTGCCCTAAACCTAACCCTAACCCTACATCTAATGCTAAACTTACACTCAACCTAACCCTAAACCTTATCCGAGCCCTAAGCCTAACCCTAGCCCAAACCCTAACCCTAAACCTAAACCTGTACTTAGCCATACCCCTAATCCTCACCCTAACCCTATCCCTAAACCTAACATTAACCCTAACCCTAAAACTAATCTCAGCCCTAATCCTAACCCTAACCCCAACACTAACCCTAGACCTAGACATAACCCTAACCCTAGCCCTAACCCTAACCCTAACCCTAATCCTAGCCCTAAACTTAAACCTAAATGTAACTCTAACCGTAGCACTAAAGCTAACACTAAACCTAACCCTAGCCCTAACCCTAACCCTAAACCTAACCCTAACCCTAATCCTAGCCCTAGCTCTTACCATAAAACTTACCCTAAACCTAGAACTAACCCTAACCCTAAAACTATCCCAAGCCATAGCCTTTGCCCTTACCTAGCCCTAACACTAAACCTAGCCCAAAACCTAATGCTAAACCTAACCCTCAACATAAACCTGCAACTAAAACTAACCCTAAGGCTCATCCTAACCCTAACTCTAACACTGACCCTAGCCATAACCCTATCCCTCACCCTAACCCTATCCCTAACCTAATATTAACACTAAACCTAAACCTTATCCTACACCTAACACTAAACCTAACCCTAGCCCTAACCTTAACCCTAAGCCTAAATCTTAACCTAACACTAAGACTTACCCTAGCCCTAACTGTAACCGTAACACTAACCCTAAACCTAAACCTAACCCTAACCCTAGCCCTAGCCCTAAACCTAACCCTAACCCTAAACCTAACCTAAGCCCTAACCCTAAACCTAACAGTAGTGCTTACGCTAACACACAATCTAAATCTAGCCCTGACACTAGCCCTAAACCTAACCCTAATACTAACCTTAGCCCTAACCGTAACACTAGCCCTAACCCTAAACCTAAACCTAATCCAAAACCTAACCATAAACCTAACCGTAGCCGTAACCCTAGACCTAGCCCTAAACCTAACCCTAAACATTGTCCTAACCCTAAACCTAAGCATAGGCCTAACCGTAACCCCAAAACTAACCCTAACCATAACCCTAAACCTAACCCTAGGAATAACCATAACCATAACCCTAACACTTATCAGAACCCTACACCTAACCATAACCGTAGGCCTAAACCTAACCATAAACCTAACCCTAACAATAGCCATAACGCTAACTCTAACCCTAACCCTAACTGTAAACCTAACCATAGCCACAACCCTACACCTAGCCCTAAACCTAACTCTAACCCTTGCCCTTACCCTAACCATAACCGTAACACTCATCCAATCCTACACCTAACCCTAACCCTAGGCCTAACCCTAACCGCAACCCTAACCCTAACCATAACCCTAAACCTAGCCCTAACACTAAACCAAACACTCATCCAAACCCTACACTGAAACCTAACCCTAACCCTAACACTAACACTAGCCCTAACCATAATGGTAACCCTAAAACTCATACTAACCCTACACCTAACACTAACCCAAGGCCTAACCCTAACCCTAAACCTAACCGTAACCCTAAACCTAACCCTAACCGTAGCCCTAACCTTAAACCTAAATCTAACCCTAAACCTAGCCCTAACCCTAACCCTAAACCTAAACCGAAACCTGAACCTAACCCTAAGTCTAACCCTAAACCTAATCCTGAACATAACCCTAAACCTAACCCTAACGCTCATCTTACTCCTACACCTAATGCTAACCCTAAACCTAACCCTAACACTTGCCTTAACCCTAAACCTAATCCTAAACCTAACCCTAAACATAACCCTAATCCTAACCCTAATCTTTACCCTACACCTAATGCTAACCCTAAACTTAAACCTAACCCTAACCCTAGCCCAAACCCTAATCCTAAACCTAGCCCTAACCCTAACTCTAACACTCATCCAAAGCCTACACCGAAACCTAACCCTAACCCTAAACCTAACCTTACCAATAGCTATAATGCTAACCCTAGCCCTAACCCTAGACCTAGCCCTAACCCTAACCCTAAACCTTGTCCTTAACCTAACCGTAACCCTAACATTCATCCAACCCTACAACTAACCCTAAACTTAGGCCTAAACCTAACCTTAAGACTAACCCTTACCCTAAGCCAAACCCAAAGCCTAAACCTAACCCTAACAATAGCCATAATGCTAACTCTAACCCTAGCCCTAACCATAGCCCTAAGCCTAGACTGAGCCCTAACCCTAACCCGAAAACTTGCCCTAACCCTAACCCTAACCATAGGCCTAAACCTAACCCTAAACCTATCCCTAAACCTAACCCTAACATAACCATAAACGTAGCCCTTACACTAACACTAATACTCATCCAAACCCTAAACCGAAACCTAACCCAAAGCCTAACCCTAACCCTGATCTAACCCTAACTGTAACCCTAACACTAACCCTAACCCTAAACCCAACCCTATCCCTAGCCCACAACCTAAACCTAAACTTAGAGCTAACACTAAACCTAACCCTAGCCCTAACAGTAGCACTAACCTTAGACCTAACTCTAACCCTAACCCTAACCCAACCCCTAGCCCTAACCCCAAATTTAGCCGAAACCCTAACCCTAAAACTAACCATAACACTAACCTTACCCTAACCCTAAACCTAAACCTAAAAATAACCTTAACACTAACGCCAACACTAACCCTAACCCTAACACTAACCATAATGCTAACCCTAGCTCTAACCCTAACTCTAACCTAACCCTAGCCTTAAAGCTAACCCTTACCCTAAACCTAACACTCACCTTAGACCTAACCCTAACACTAAACCTAACATTAACCCTAAGACTAACCTTAACACTAGCCCTAACTCTAACCTTTACCCTAGCCCTAACCCTAAACCTAAATCTAACCCTATCCATAACCTTAGCACTAACCCTAACCCTAAACCTAACCCTAACCATAAACCTAACCATATTCACAACCCTAGACCTAGCCCTAACCCTAAACCTAACCCTTGCCCTTAACCTAACCATAACCTGAACATTTATCCAACCCTACACCTGACCCTAACCCTAGGCCTAAACCTAAACCTAACTCTAAACCTAACCCTAACCCTAAACCTAGCCCTAACCCTAAATCAAACACTCATTCAAACCCTACACCGAAACATAACCCTAACCCGAAACCTAACCCTAACCCTAGCCATAACTATAACGGTAACCCTAAGACTCACACTTACCCTACACCTAACACTAACCCACGGACTAACCCAAACCCTAAACCTAAACCTAACCATAACCATAGCACTAACCCTAACCCTAAACCTAACAATAGCCCTAACATTAAACCTAAATCTAACCCTAAACCTAACCCTAATCCAAACCCTAAACCTAACACTAACCCAAGGCTTAAACCTCACCCTAAAACTAACCCTAACCCTAGGCATAGTCCCAACCATAAATCGAGACCTAACCCTAACCCTAACACACATCCAAACCCTACAACGGAACCTAACCATAACCCTAAACCTAATCCTAGGCATAACCATAACCGTAACCCAAAAACTCATCCAAACCCTACACCTAACCGTTACCGTAGGCCTAACCCTAAACCTAAACCTAACCATAACAATAGCCATAATGCTAATCCTAATCCTAACCCTAACCATAAACCTAACCGTAACCACAAACCTAGACCTAGCCCTAACCTTAACCCTAACACTTGCACTTACCCTAACCGTAACCATAAAACTCATCCAACCCTACACCTAACCCTAACCCTAGGCCTAACCCTATTCCTAACCCTAACCCTAACCCTAACCCTAAACCTAGCCCTAACCCTAAACCAAACACTCAACCAAACCCTACACCAAAACCTAACCCTAACCCTAACCCTAACCCTAGCCCTAACTCTAATGGTAACCCTAACACTTATACTAAACCTACACCTAACACTAACCCAAGGCTTAACCCTAAACCTAACCCTAACCCTAGCCCTACACTTAAACCTAACCCTAACCCTAAACCTAGTCCTAACCCTAAACATAATCCTTACCCTAAACCTAACCATAACCATAGGCCTAACCCTAAACCTAATCCTAAACATAACCCTAAACCTAATCCTAACCCTCATCTTAACCATACACCTAATGCTAACCATAAACCTAACACTAACACTTGCCTTAACCCTAAACCTAATCTAAAACCTAAACCTAAACTTAACCCTAATACTAACCCTCAACTTTACCCAACACCTAATGCTAACCCTAAACCTAAACCTAACCCTAACCCTAGCCCTAAACCTAATCCTAAACCTAGCCCTAACCCTAACCCTAACACTCATCCAAAGCCTACACCAAAACCTAACCCTAACCCTAAACCTAACTCGAAGCCTACCATAACAATAGCCATAAGGCTAACCCTAAACCTAGCAATAACCATAAACCTAACCGTAGCCCTAATCCTAGACCTAGCCCTAACCCTAACCCTAACCCTTGCCCTTACCCTAACCGTAAACCTAACATTCATCCAACCCTACACCTAACCCTAAACCTAGGCCAAACCCTAACACTAACAATAACCCTAACCCTAAGCAAACCCTAAGCCTAAACCTAACCCTAACAATAGCCATAACGCTAACCCTAACCCTAGCCCTAACAATAAACCTAACCATAGCCCTAAACCTAGACCTAGCCCTAAACTTAACCCTAAAGCTTGCCCTAACCCTAACCCTAACCATAGGCCTAACCCTAACCCTAAACCTAACCCTACCCTTAACCCTAAACCTAACCCTAAACCTAGCCCTAACACTAACCCTAACACTCATCCAAACCCTACACTGAAACCTAAACCTAAACCTAACCCTAACCCAGCTCTAACCCTAACTTTTAACCCTAACATTAACCCTAACCCTAAACCTAATCCTATCCCAAGCCCTCAACCTGACCCTAAACTTAGCGCAAACACTAAACCTAACCCTAGCTCTAACCATAGCCCTAACCTTAGCCCTAACTCTAAACCTAACCCTAACCCTAACCCTAAATTTAGCCCAAACCCTAACCCTAACCCAAACCCTATCCCTATCTTACCCTAACCCTAAACCTAAACCTAAACCTAACCTTAACGCTAACCCCAACCCAAACCCTAACACTAACCCTAATGCTAACCGAGCTCTAACTCTAACTCTAACCTGACACTAGCCTTAAAACTAATCCTAACCCTTACCCTAACCCTACCACTAAACCTAACGCTAACCTAACCCTAGCCCTAAACCTAACCCGAACCCTAAACGTAACACTCACCTTACACTTAACCCGAACACTAAACCTAACACTAAACCTAAGACGAACCCTAACACTAGCCCTAACTCTAAACCTAACCCTAGCCCTAACCCTAACCCTAAATCTAATCCTATCCATAACCTTAGCATTAACCCTAAACCTAAACCTAACCCTAACCCTAAAACTAGCCTCATACTTAACTCTAACTGTAGCACTAACCCTAAACCTAAACTTAAACCTAACCCTAGCCCTAATCCTAAACCTAACCCTAACCCTAACCCTAGCCCTAACCCTAACACTAAACTTTACCTTAACCATAACCCTAACCCGAACCCTGAACCTGGCCCTAACCCTAAACCAAACACTCATCCAAACCCTGCACCGAAACCAAATCCAAACCCTAACCCTAACCCTAGCCCTAACCCTAACGTTAACCCTAACACTAACCCTAACGCTAAACCTAACCCTATGCCTAGCCCTCATGCTAACCCTAACATTTAACCTAACCCTAGCCCTAAACCTAACCCAAACCCAAGCCCTAACCCTAACACTAACCCTAACACTAACACTAACTTTATCCCCAACCCTAACACAAAACCTAGCCTAATCCTAACCTGAGAACTATCCCTAACACTAAATCTAACCCTAACATTAACACAAACCCCAACACTAAACCTAACCCTAACCTTAACCCTAACCCTAACCCGAATGCTAACTCAGCTCTAACCCTAAAACTAACCTAACCCTAGCCTTAAAACTAACACTAACCCTAAACTTAATACTAACCCTAGATCTAAACCTAACCCTAACCTAAGCATACATCTAAACCTAAACCTAATCCTAACCCTAAACCTAACCTTAGTCCTAACCCTAACCATAAACCAAACACTATCACTAACCCTAACCCTAACACTAGCCCTAGCCCTTAACCTAACCTATCCCTAACCCTAACCCTAAATCTAATATTAGCCATAACCTTAGCACTAACCCTAAACCTAAACCTAACCCTAACCATAACACTAGCCTTAAACATAACCCTAACTCTAGCCCTAACCCTAACCCTAAACCTAACCCTAACCCTAAACCAGCCCTAAACATAAACCTAAAACTAACCCTACCCTAGCCCTAACCCTAAACCTAAACTTAACCCCAACCCTAACCCTAACCCATCCCTAAATCTATCTCTAACCCTAACCCTAACACAAATCCAAACCCTACACCGAAACCTAAACTTAACCCTAAACCTATTCTTATCCCTAACCCTAAACGAACATCTAACACTCATCCTGATCCTACACCTAACAGTGACCCTAGGCCTAACCATAA
>JAQZBX010106114.1:0-10782 GCA_029593785.1 Cabassous unicinctus
ATAAAATAAATAAATCTTTAAAAAAAAAAAAAAATGACAGGAAACCGTGGGTTCTTTTTTGAACAGGTGGTAGAAGGACAACCACTGACCTTATAAAACACAAACATTCACACCCAATTGTTCTGTTTAACTAAAACAAGTATGTGAATCCTGAATATTTGTCTTCAAATGATGCTGATGATTCTACTTAAACTTTCCTGTAAGTGATTGTTTTCATTATTTTTAAAATGTGAAATGTATTTTTTAACTAGGGAGAATAGCACAGAATATTTCAAATATTAATTGACAGAGGAATAATAACATTCTACACACAATAGAATAAAGTAACAAAAGACTCTGAGTTGAAAGGGACCTTAAAAGTAAATTATTCCAGCCACTCACCTGATGTTTGTCAGCCCAGGGAACAATAATCCAGAGAAAAATACAGGCCTTGGAGACAAGACCTATGTTTGAGCCCCAGCTTTTCCACCTAGACAGGAGCTGTATAATCTTAGCCAAGTGCCTCAGTTTCCTCATCTGTATAGAGTGATGACCGTAGTCTTGTTCAGTCCTAACATTCTATGCTTCCCTTCTACAATCTTCACCTTCCTCTTGGTATTTATACATAATCTGAAAAGGAAAAGATGAGCTGATTTTTCACTTTGCAAATTACCCCTCAATTTAGAATGAATTAGAATATGCATATGTACAAAGATTAAAAAAAAAAAAGCTAAACTAAAAATTAAAATGTCCTCATCTCAAATGCTAAAATATGAATAAACTCCCAAGAAAATGTGAAAGAAATGATATTTTCTGATATAATGCTTAAAGAAGATAATGGCAAGTACCAAACTAATGATCCTGTTCCATAAATACAACCTATATTTAAAGTGGAATTAACGTGCTCTTCAATAAAGATAAACAGAGTCATCGATCACACAGTTGTTATTAGAAATTCTCTCTGGTGATACAAACCCTCACTTTAAGAATTAAAACTCAACATCTCTTTGATGCTTAATGGAATGTGCCATCCTGATTGAACGTTACTTTCCATTGGTAAAACGACTTTCTCTTGTTTTCCTAAATATTCTATGCAAGAACTTCTGAGAACCACATAAGCCCATACCCCATTCACATCTGAGGACACTGCAAACCTTTCTTTAAAATTACCTAGATATTATCTCAACTTTAAAAGTATTACTATAGGGAAGCGGGTGTGGCTCAGTGGATAGAGCCCCCGTTTACCATATGGGAGGCCCGGGTTCGCTTCCCGAGGCCTCCTTGTGAGGGCAGGCCGGCTCACGTGGCGCCGTGGGCTGATGCGGCAAGACCTCACAGCAAGGGGGAGATAAGCAGACACAGAGAAGACACGTAGCGAATGGGCACAGCAACACAAGTGGCAAGGGGGGGATAAATAAATAAAATAAATAAATCTTTAAAAAAAAAAAAAAAAGTTTTACTGTTATTATTTTGAGGTATTGGGGGCCAGGGATTGAAACGGGACCTCATATGTGGGAAACTGGCACTCAACTACTGAGCCACATCGGCTCCCCTGAGTTGGTGTTTTCGTTTGTTTGCTTGTTGTTTGTTTTTAGGAGGCACCGGGACCAAACACTGGACCTCCCATGTGGGAGGCAGGTGCTCAACTGCTTGAGCCACATCCAGTCCTCAAAAGTATTATTATTAATATAAATAAATTACTTTTGTTCAGTGCTTTACACTTTCAAAGCACACCATATGGTATGAGTGCAATAATTGTTTACTAAGTGAATGATTTAAATTGAATAAAGTACTGAGCACTTGACAACCTGGGTCTCTGGTATGGTTGAGACAGCCCTGGCATTGGAATCTTGACTCTGCCTCTTGCTAGTTGTGTGACTGTGAACAATTTGAGCCTCAGTTTTCCCATCTCTAAATGGGGTTGATTATACCCAAACACTAAGCTTTATGAAAGAATTAAAATAGAAATGACAAAAAAGGAAACTTATGAAAAATTTCAGATACCATTATACTTACAGTGAAAACTGAATGCTTTCTGCCTAAGACTGGGAACAAGGCAAGCGTGTCCACTCTCACCATTTCTACTCAATACTAAGTATTTTAGGTCCTAGCAGTACAATAAGGCAAGAAAATGAAATAAAAAACATACAGGTTAGAAAGGAAGAAGTAAAACTGTCTTAATTCTCAGGCAACATGGTTATCTATATAGAAAGTCCTGAAGAATCTATAAAAGATATTCTTGAATAAGTAAGTGTATTAGTCAGCCAAAGGGGTGCTAATGTGAAATACCAAAAATGGATTGGTCTTTATAAAGGGTATTTATTTGGGGTAGAAGTCCACAGATACCAGGCCATAAAGCGTTATGTTTCTTCTCTCACCACAGTCCATTGCCACCTGTTAGAGTAAGACAGCTGCCAGCATTTTCCAGGGTTCAGGCTTCTGGGGTTCCTCTCTTCCTGGGGCTGCATTTCTCTCCGGGCTTAGCTCCTGTTTCTGCCACAAGGTCAGCTTGTAGATGATCCGGCGAATGGCTTGCTTCTCTTCTCCTGGGGCCTTCTTTCCAACATCAAAACTGCTTCTCAAAAGACTGCTTCTCAAAACTGTTCTTGCCATGCCTTTTATATTTGATTACCCACCCACCAAGGGGTGGGGTTCAATACCCTAATCATAACCTAATCATGCCCAGATTAACAGATCAGTTTACAAGCATGATCCAATTATATTTTTGGAATTCATAATTACATCAAATTGGCCATCGGTTACAGTAAGTATGCTAAGTTTCAGGACACAGGGGAAAAAGACATGCAGAACATACAGGAGAAAACAATGCTATTAGGAACCTTAGAAATCTGAACATAATCAGGTCATTTATATAACAAAAAGAATCTAAGACCACACAATCATGGCACATATCCCATAACTCCAGTTTCATGAGAAATATGTTCACTTTGTTTGCCCATGGTAGATTTTCATAAGCTTGCCTTGAAAGGAAAAATTTAAGTTGTTTGGAAGAGTAAATAAATCTGTGAAATAAGATGATTTGGAAAGGCTGTCCGAATCATTCCCACAATCTTATGGATTGATGGGTTCCTTCTGGAAGTCCTAAAACTGTTCTCTCAACTTTGAATAGACCAGAGAGGGCTTTTCCGTGTGAATGCCGTTGAACTTCAGTATGAAACGCGTTGCTTGTGGTCACTACCTATCTCTTCACAAATCTGAGGGGAAACAAATTCCATACTTTATTGGTCTGTCCTTAATATGACTGACAATTTTCATAGATTAGTTAAACTTCATGCAGTTCTCTGGTGGGAAGGACTTCCCTGTGTTTAAGTAAAGTAAATTTTACTCCTGCCGCAATGGATTATATATATATATGAAATAAGTCTTCTTACTGATTCAGCAAATAACTGAGAAGTTACAGAAGAAAGACTTCAATGTTTTGCTGAAAAGGATCCACAGGAACTTATTATGAGAAGCCACACAAGTGATATTGTCTCTAACATCAATAATTTGATGTAACAGAAGTTTCAGTTACTGGAATTTGGAAACTTCCAAATACTTGCCTGAGCATATCATGTACTTTATGCATTCTAAGATAGGTTTTCATGACACTATCCATTTTGCCTTATCCTATCAAAGTTTTGATGTAAAATTACATTTTCTAACACACATAATAGACGACTGTTAAAAATATTTACCTATTACATATTACATATGCATAACAACTTGAGAAACACTGGTATTGTGGGAAAAACACTAATTGGAGTAAAAATATCTAAATTCAAATTATGGTTCTGCCACTTACTAGTTATGTAACATTGAAAAGTTGAGCATTTCTGAGCCTCGGTTTTATTATTTTAAAAATGAAGACATGTAATAAAAAAGCACATTTGGAAATCAGCTGGAATATCACCGTATAACCAAATACTGCCATGTATTTCAAGATTTGTGCCTGCATTTGTGTATATATATATGAGCCAAATGGAGTCCAAAACATTTACAGTGAGTAAAACCTTCCTAGTAGTTCAAATGGAAAAAAATGGGGAGTGAACTGAGTCATCCCAGGACACACAGTGGCATAAGCATGCTGAACTCAAAATAATCTGCATTTTAGACATCAACACTATTGTCTTAGTTTGCCAAAGGGCTGCCGATGCAAAGTACCAGAAATAGATTGGCTTTTATCATGGGAATTTTATCAGGGGAAAAATCTTACAGTTCTGAGTCCGTGAAATGTCCAAATCAAGGCACCATCAGAGATGCCTTCTCACCAAAGTCAGCTACTGGTGATCCTGGCATCCTGCCACATGGTGAGGCAAGATGGCGGCCCATCTCTGCCAAGGTCCCCTGCCTTCCCCTCTGGGACTACCATTTCCCGGAGCCCAGCTGTGGATGATCAGGCAGATGGCTCATCTCTGGTACCTCTCTTAGCCTCTCAGATCTTCTCTGTCTTCCTGCAGTCCTCTCTCTCATGTAGCAGGATCAAAACGGAAGCTTCCTTTCTTTGTGTGTCTGCATCTATATAAGGCTCCAATAAGGGGGCAGAGACCCAACCTGAGTCATGCCTCACTGACACAGTCCAGTCAAAAGTGATCTAATCAAGTGATTTAAACCAGGTCCCTTAACAGAATCTAATGTAATCAAAGGGTCTCACACCCACAGGAAAGGATTAGTTTAAAAACAATAGTTTTGAGGAATTCACCAAATTCAAACTGTCACAACTATATTCAGTAATTTCATTTCTTTTAAAATATGAATAATATATTCATACCAGTGGAAGACTAAATGATGTTGCAGCATGAATTATCATTGCAGAAGAAAAGTTATATCTTTAAACTTGCATTAGCTTCCTAGGGCTGCCAACAACTTACCACAAACTTGGTGGCTTAAAACAACAAAAATGTATTCTCTCATGACTCTGGAGGGCAGAAGTCCAAGGTCAAGGTTCAGCAGGGCTGGTCCCTCCTGGAGACACTGCCCTATGCTTCTCTCCTAGCTTCTGGTGGCTGTGTGCAATCCTTGGTGTTTCTTGGCTTATAGCTGTGTCACTCCAATCCCTGTCTTTGCCTTCTCTGTGCGTCTCTGTCTCTCCTCTTCTTATGAGGACACTTGTCATTGGAGTTGTGCTCTGCCTGGGTAATCCAAGATGATCTTGAGATCCTTAACTTAAAGACATCTGCAAAGACCTGCTTCCCAATTAAGGTCACAGTCACAGGTTCCAGGTGGACATAGCTTTTTCTGGGGGGTGGGGAGGGGGCAACATTCAACCCATGACAAAACTATTCAGAGACTTCAACATGATCACAATAACAGCCATGGGTCAATTGTCACTTTGACATTAGGATGTAACAGACTTTATTACCTACACATTAAAAATCAGCACTGTCTGTTATCAAAACAAACAAGATTGTTACAGATTTAGGATATTAAATTTAAGCCCCATGGTAACCACAAAGAAAACACTGGAAAAATATGCACAGAAGGAAATGACAAGGGATTCGCTACAAAAGATCAACTAAATATAAAAATAGGCAATAATGGATAAATTGAGGGACAAAAAAGGTATAAAACATACAAAAACCAAAGAGTAAAACGTCAGAAGAAAGTCTTGTATTATCAACAGTAACTTTAAATGGACCGTTTAAATGGGTCACATGGTTTGTGGGAATGTAAATGGTGTAGCCATTGTGGAAAACAGTTTGGTGATTCCTCAGAAAATTAAACAAAATTGCCATTTGACCCAGAAATTCCTGCTTCTAGGTATATATGCCAAAGAAAGTAAGGACTCAAACAGATATTTGCACACCGGTGTTCATAGCGGTATTATTTACAGTTGCCAAAAGATGAAGCAACCCAAATGTCCATTGACCGATGAATGGGTAAACAAAATGTGAAATATACACACAATGGAATATATACAAAGGAATAAAGTTCTAATACATGTGACAACATGGATGAACCTTGAAGACATCATATTGAATGAAATAATCCAGACACAAAAGGACAAATATTTTATGATCTCACCGATGTGAAATAGATGGAATAAGCAAACTCATAGAGTCAGAATCTAGAATATAGGTTACCAGGGGATGGGGTGGAGATAGGGAATAGGGAGTTGAGGCTTAAAATGTACAGGGTTCCTATTTGCTGATGGATGGTGGTGATGGTAGCACATTGTGAATGTAATTAATAGCACTTAAATATGTATCTGAATGTGGTTAAAAGGGGAAATGTTGGGTTGTATATATGGTAATAGAATAAATGTTTTTAAAAGTATCCATGAAAATGCACTACACAAACAGTGAAACCTAGGTTAAACCATGGACTATAGTTAAGAGTACAATTATAAAAATGTACTTTCATCAGTTGTAACAAATATACCACACCAATGCAAGGGCTCAGTAATAGGGTGGTATATAGGAATCCTGTATTTTATGCATGATTGTTCTGTAAACCCACAACTTCCCTTAAAAAGAAAGAAGGATACATGATGACAGCCCTAGAAGGGGAAGGGTACACTCATGCATACAACTATAATTAATGAAATCTGGACATATTCACCTAGGTCTTATGCAGACTCACTCCGACAGTTTGAATATTCTTAGAAGCAAGTAATAGAAAACTCTAACTCATTTTGGCTTAAATGAAAAGGTTTTGTTATCTCCCTATATTAAGATGTTCAGAAGTTGGGAAGCTCCAGACTGCCAGATGCTGCTTCTCTGTGATTCTCTTGGTAGCCCCATGGTCACAAACATAGCACCCAAGCACAAAAACATTCAAAGACAGAAAAAGGTTTGTTTCTCTAGTGTGTCTTCCTTAAAGAGTGAGAAGAACTTTCCCAAGAAAACCCTCAGTAGTGCCTACCAGCACCACATTTCTTTGGCCAGAACTGAGTTACATGCCCACCCCTCAATAAATAGGTGGGAAGGGAAATATGACCAACTCGGGTGGCCAGTCAGGGTTACCTTTTGATGAGAGATAGATCACTAGAAAGATGGAGGAAGTGGGTGCTATATGGCCATACATGAATAAATAATAAGTAAAAATCATGTCTGCCACTCACCATGAAGTCTGAATTGGGCATCAGAAAGAGAGCAGTTGGCCAGATTAACTCGACAGAGATTTAGCTATATTGTTTTTCACAGCTGGGGAGTTTGTCTGCTTTCTAATAATGAGCTAATTTGTTGAATATTTTTTATAATTCAATTTCATCTCCACTCCTGGTTTATTAGTTATACTTCTTAGTATCACTTTTAGAGTTTACAGTATTTTTTAACTCATCACAGTCCACTTTAAAATGATCTACAATTTAAGATATAATGTAAGAAACTTACAGCAATGTATTTAAAATTTCCCCCTCATCCTTTATGCTGTCATTGTATCTCACAAGTCATTACAAGCCAGCTCCAACAACGGAAACCGCCACTTACCCACATTTCAGAGTAGCCCTCCCTTACCGGTTTGTAGAAGTTTCTAGAAGTTTCTACTTCCCTTTCATTCAAATGCCCACCTCCTCATGTTTATTCATAGGAGGATTTCTGCCTTGCAAGATAAACTGTTTTTTCTCCCCCATGCAGCACCAGCTGAAGTCGGCTCTGACCGGTTTTATCACTGAGCATGCTGTCCTCCATTTTAAGACTAAGCATAACTTGCAACTGAGCATGCTCAGGTTCATCCTACCTTTCCCAAACTGGATTGACCCATGTTATCCTTTATCATTCCCCTCAGCCACCTCTCCCAAACTAGATTGTCCAATGTCATCTCACCCATCCCTAGCCACTCCCTTAAGCCTGCTTTCCCCAGATGGTATAAAACCCCAGTGCCCTTTTTGTTCAGGGAGACTGATCTGAGGCTTACCTCTGGTCTCCTTGCTGGTTGACTACACAATAAACTTTTTCTTTTCTCAAAATCCTGGTGACTCAGTATTGGCTTCTGTGTGCATCAGGCAAATGAGCCCACCTGGGCAGTAACAATACCACTGCCTTTACTCTCTAGTCTAGTTTAGTCCTACTACTGAAATATGACCATTTTGGGGGTCTCTATTGAATGCCTGGGTGTTCGAAGAGGTATCTCCACTCTGAATGGCCAGAAATTGAATATCCACTCATCCTGTGAGCTCTGGGAATTGCTCATCTTACCTCTTTCTAGTGGTTGTTCCTTCTCCCATAACTTTATTTGCACAGCTTCATAGAGTTTTAGTCTACATATGGACAGCTTAGGAGTCAGCCAAGGATTCAGGGGAGCACGTTATGCAGATTTCTGAATCTTTTTCTCTGGATAGCTCCCTTCTCTCTGGTATTCTGTCTTGAAAACTCAAGCTTCCTTGACCTTCATGAAGTCTGGTCTCTGTCCCCTCAACTCAGTGAGACTGCTATGATTTTTCTGGGTTTCCCACTCATGCATCACATTTCAGAAAGTGCAGAAAGCTGTGGCAATCACAGGTCTCACCTTGTTTGTTGCTTTCTCTTAGGGATCATAGTTTTTTCAGGGATCGTGCTGCCTGTTGTGCAGTGCCTGAAACAGTAGTTTCATATGCTTTGTCCAGTTTCCTGGTTGTTTATGTGGAAGGGCTAGTCTGCTACCAGTTACTCCAATGTGGCCAGAAGAGGGAGTCATCCTCCATTTCCATTTAAGTAAAGCTGATTTCCTTTTCACTGAGAGAGTTCGTAATTCTGTTTCATATTTTCCTTTTCCAGAGCAGGAGCTTATCTTATTTCTGTTTCCACACAAGTAATCAGCTTGCCACTCTTTTACTCTACCTCGGTTTGGTAAATGGATTGCCTGCACACCCTGGAACGAACCTTGTAAAGCAGCATCCTGAAAGAGGCACGATTCATCCGCCTTGCCCTCTCTGAGTGTCAGAACCTTGGCTGCCATTCTCAAGGGGGATTTGCTGGATTCAGAATCACCCATAACAATACCTGGGGGGACTCTTTACCTCAGGAGATTATAAAAATGTTATATGGATTAATTGAAGGTAACTGAACTCACATCAACAAATGAGAACGAAGCAGAATTTGTTAGAGTTAGTTAAGCATAAAATAACAAATGCTTAAATTTGATTTTTAAAAAAATATTAATTTCAAATTATTCTTTATAAGTGAAGTGGCAAAAAAAAAAAAAAAATCTTTAGTCCACTATTTCTAAGAGTTCTGTCTCTGGAATCTGGAATCTGGATTTCCTTTTTCTTGCTTCATCCAGACTTGGCTGATCCTCTTCCGAGGGTCCCGTGCTGGTCACTGCTCCGTAGAAGTCTGCTGAAATGGAGGCATCCACTTGTCATTGACTTTCTTTTTTTTCTTTTTTTTTCTTTTTTAAAGATTTATTTATTTTATTTATTTATCCCCCCCCTTGCTGCTTGTGCTGCTGTGTCCATTCGCTGCGTGTCTTCTCTGTGTCTGCTTATCTCCCCCTTGCTGTGAGGTCTTGCCGCATCCCTCACAAGGAGGCCTCAGGACGCAAACCCGGGCCTCCCATATGGTAAACGGGGGCTCTATCCACTGAGCCACACCCGCTTCCCATTGTCATTGACTTTCTTACCAGATGCAGAACTAGTTTTCAGCCTCTGTCTGCAATTGTCCATCTATACTTTGAAGGACAGGGTCTTCAACAACCAAAATGATAATGAGATTCTTCTTTCTTCCAATATGTTCTGCAAAATGCCTTCCTCTGGTTACTTGTCGTCAGAAAATGGCTTTTCTTTTCTAGTGCTGTGGTACATTAGTTTCCTTTGGTTGATATCACCAATTACCTCAAACTTGGTGGCTTAACACAACACTAATTTATTCTCTCACGGTTCTGGAAGCCAGAAGCCTGAACTCAGTTTCACTGGGCTAAAATCAAGGTGTTGGCAAGGCCGTGCTTCCTCTGGGGCTCGAGGGGAGAAGCTGTTCCTTGCCTTTTCCAGCTCTTGGTGGCTCCAGGCACTCCTTGTCTTGCCACATCACGCCAGCCTTCAAGGCCAGCATCTTCAAACCTCTCTCTGTTCCAGCTTCACCTGGCCTTCTCCTCTGTGTGTGTCAAATCTCCTTCTGCCTCTTGCTTACAAAGACACTTGTGATGGCATTAATGGCTCGCCCAAATAATCCTGAATAATCTCCCCGTTCAGGATCCTTAACCTAATCACATCAGCAAAGACCCGTTTTCCAAATAAAGTAACATATACAGGTTCCAGCGATTAGGACACGGATATCTTTTGGGAAGCTGTTTTCAACCTACCACACGGGGAGGTTCTGCTTCTTTTCTGTTGCCATTAAATTCTGCGAGATGAGCTTCCTGCCACACTGTGGAACTTTGCGGGGTCAGGGGAGGGGTGACTTCTAAAGAAAGAAAGCTCCAGAAAAAATGAACTGATTAGAAATATCACTGCTATGGGGCCCCCTGTGTAACACTATGAGTTTAAATATCCTTCCTGACTGCAGTAACCAATGGGTTTTTTTTTGTTTTTTTTTTAAAGATTTATTTATCTTATTTATTTATCCCCCCCTTGCTGCTTGTGCTGCTGTGTCCATTCACTGCGTGTCTTCTGTGTCTGCTTATCTCCCCCTTGCTGTGAGGTCTTGCCACATCAGCCCACGGCGACCCGTGAGCTGGCCGCCCTCACAAGGAAGCGAACCCGGGGCCTCTCATATGGTAAACGGGTGCTCTATCCATTGCGCCACACCCGCTTCCTGCCGTGAGGTTGCTGCATCAGCCCACCGCACCGCTCAGGCCGGCATGCCCTCACAAGGAGGCCTCGGGACGCGAACCCGGGCCTCCCATATGGTAAACGGGGGCTCTATCCACTGAGCCACACCCGCTTCC
>JAQZBX010106115.1:0-10781 GCA_029593785.1 Cabassous unicinctus
TTTAATTATTTGAAAATCATCATTTCTGATGATAATAAACACATGAGAATGAAATAAATAAATTTTCAATAGTAGGCTAAATTTTGTTTCATAGAACATTAAAAGTCATTGTTAAAGTTGTTTCGGCTTCAATGCTTCCTTTCATGAACCTTATATTAGAAAAAAAATACATTCACCCTAAATTGCTAAAGCAGGGTATTAGTCAGGGTTCTTAAGGGAAACAGAATCAACAGAAGATACCTGTCAATAATATGAGATTTTATAAGAGTCCCTCACGTGACCGTGAGGATGCACAAGTGCAGGTTCCGCAGGCAGGCTGCAAACCAAGGGCTCCAATGAAACTCCGATGAAAAGTCCTTGATAAGTTTCTGGGAGAAGTTGGCTGTCCAATGACGAGCTGGGAAATTCTCTCTGAATGTTGAAATCACTTCCCCTTTTAAGGCATTCAACTGATTGGATGAAAGCATCACACATTGATGATGCAATCTCCCTGATTGATGCAGATGTAATCAGCCATCCACGCAGTAAACTCACTGGTGATGGAAGTTGAGAAATGCTCTTGTATTATAATTAGCCCAGTGCTTCCTGGACCAAACACCTGGACACAATTATCTGGCAAAGTTGACACATTAGCCTAACCATCACAGTCCACCCCTTGCAAACTCAGCAACAATACACTTTACCCTAAACCATACTTAGTCTCTAAGTAAAAACAATAACAGACAAGCATACATATATATTTCCGCCTAACAATGTTCAACTCCCCTGCATACAACCAGAAATGCATTACTTCCCCACAGAATAGGGTGAGAGTCCTTGGGTAATATTCACTCTTAAACTTGACATCCCTAAATATTATGATGTGAAGTTAATACAACTTTCATATGATAGTGGAAAAAGTTGGGGAAGAAAACAAGAAATTCGTTTTGTGTACATATACAATCATACTCATAATGAAACAAGGAAGAAGGGTTCATGACTATTACAGTCCTCCTTTCTGTAACTAGTGACGTGGCCAAAGTTCATATTTATCACTACCTTCTTCCACTACCAATTCCATGTTCCCATTACCTTCAGCAAGCACTTCAGCTGCCCATGGTTCTTTGCCTGGTGAGGTGACCCAAACTTTCATTCCCGAAGATTCCTGGCCATTGTTAGTCCTGCTTGAATTGGTTTGTTGCAATTTTCCATCGACTTTAATCACAGGGCATGGCAGTACTAGGAGATGCCCTAGAGGTTCTCCTGCATTCCAAGGAAATTCTTCTTTACCCCTGTTATGTAGATGTACTCCTATTTCCCCTTGATGGTCAGGATCAATCACCCCAGCCAGTACAGTAATTCCGTTCTTTGCCTGTTGATTCAGAGGTAAGAGGAGCCCAAAGTAGCCAGGTGGCAGTAGTAATTTCCAGCTCAATGGAATAATTGTTGTGTTCCCTGGTGGCAGCACTCCTTTTGGGATTAAAACTTGTAGATCAGCAGAGCTTAAGGTTACAGGGACAGGAAGCAAAAATTTTCCTAGTGAGTCACTAGGGGTAATAGTGAATGGTGCCACTCCCATTTCCGCCCTTGATTCCTGGACCCATGAATCCTGGTTATGGGAGAAACAGCACCATAGAGAGGACGCTGATTCAGAGCATATACAGCCTCCTGGAGAGCATTGCCCCAGCCCTGCAAGGTATTGCCACCTAGTTGACTCTGTAATTGAGTCTTCAAAAGGCCATTCCACCGTTCTATTAATCCAGTTGCTTCACGGTGATGGGGAACATGGTAAGACCAATGAATTCCATGGGCATGTGCCCTTTCCCACACATCATTTGCTGTGAAATGGGTTCCTTGATCAGAAGCAATGCTGTGTGGTATGCCATGGCAGTAGATAAGACATTCGGTAAGTCCACAGATGGTAGTTTTGGAAGAAGCATTGCATGCAGGAAATGCAAACCCATAACAAGAGTATGTGTCTATTCCAGTTAAAACAAATCACTGCCCCTTCCATGGTGGAAGCAGGCTGTCACCTCGAGGAATGGTGCTATATTGGCGGCTGAGTGTGGGTCTCTGCTGATGGCAGGTTGGGCATTCAGCAGTGGCTGTAGCCAAGTCAGCTCTTGTGAGTGGAAGTCCATGTTGCTGAGCCCATGCATAACATCCATCCATACCTCCATGGCCACTTTGCTCATGAGCTCATTGGGCAATGACAGGAGTGGCTGGGAATAGAGGCTGAACATTAGCCACAGAGCGGGTCATCTTATCCACTTGATTATTCAACTCTTCCTCTGGTGCCATCACCCTCTGGTGAGCATTCACATGGGACACAAATATGTTCATGGTCTTTGCCCACTTAGAAAGATCTATCCACATAGGTCTTCGCCAGTCCTCCTTGTCACCAGTTTTCCAATCATGATCCTTCCAAGTCCCTGACCATCCAGCCAAAGCATTAGCAACAGACCATGAATCAGTGTACAAATGCACTTCTGGCCATTTCTTCTTCCAGGCAAAATGAAAAACTTGGTGCACTTCTCAAAGTTCTGCCCACTGGGAGGATTTGCCCTCCTTCAAAGATGTCCAGAAAAGGGCTGCAGTGCTGCAGCTGTACACTTTCGGTTGGTACCTGCATATCATACAGAACCAAGTTTTCTCATCCTCAGCCAACTGATTGTAAGGGACTCCCCAAGAGGCCAAAGCTGTGGGCTGGGAAAGAGAAGGTAACATGGCAAGGGTGGTGACCAGGGGTATTTAGGATACTTCCTCGTGTAACTTACTTGTGTCTTCAAGACCTGCTCAAGCCCTATCTCATATATACCACTTCCACTTTATTATGGAGTGCTGCTGTGCACACCCAAATTTATGGTTTGGTGGGTCAAACAATACCCAGCTCATGATAGGCAACTCAGGTGTCATGGTAACTTGATGACTTATGGTTAAGCGTTCAGTCTTTACTAAGGCCCAGTAGCAACCCAAAAGCTGCTTCTCCAAAGGGGAGTAGATATCTGTAGAGGATGGCAAGGCTTTGCTCATAAAATTCTAAGTGTGTACGTTGTGATTTCCCTATAGGGGCCTGCCAAAGGCTCCAGTCAGCATCTCTATTTACCACTGAAACTTCCAGCATCATTGGATCTTGTGGATCATATGATCCAAGTGGTAGTGCAGCTTGCACAACAACCTGGACCTGTCGCAGGGACTCCTCTTGTTCCAGTCCCGAATCAAAACTAACAGCTTTTCTGGTCACTCAGTAAATGGGCTGGAGTAACACACACAAATGAGGAATGTGTTGTCTCCAAAATCCAAAGAGGTCAACTAAGTGTTGTGCCTCTTTTTCGGTCGTAGGAGGGGCCAGGTGCAACAGTTTAGTCTTTACTTTAGAAGGGATATCTCACCAGGCTCCACACCACTAGACACCTAGAAATTTCACTTAGGTGGAAGGACCCTGTATTTTTGTTGGTTTTATCTCCCATCCTCTCTCACACAAATGCCTTACCAATAAATCTAGAGTCTTTGCTACTTCTTGCTCAGTAGGTCCTATCAACATGATATCATCAATATAATGGACCAGTGTGATGACTCGTGGGAGGGAGAGATGATCAAGGTCCCTGCAGACAATATTATGTCATAGGGTTGGAGAGTTGATATACCCCTGAGGCAGGACAGTGAAGGTATACTTCTGGCCTTGCCAGCTGAAAGCAAACTGTTTCTGGTGGTCCTTACTAATGGCAATTGAGAAAAAAACATTTGTCAGATCAAAAGCTGCATACCAGGTACCAGGGGAAGTGTTGATTTGCTCAAGCAATGATACCACATCTGGGACAGCCAGCTGCTGTCATTAGAGTCATCACCTTGTTAAGTTTACAATAATTTACTGTCATCCTCCAAGATCCATCTGTTTTCTGCAGAGGCTGAATAGGAGAGTTGAATGGGGATGTGGTGGGAATCACCACCCCTGGCATCCTTCAAATCCTTGATAGTGGCCCTAATCTCTGCAACTCCTCCAAGAATCTGGTAGTTCCTTTGATATTTTATTTTGCTAGGCAGGCGCAGTTCTAGAGGCTTCCATTTGGCCTTTCCAACCATAATAACCCTCACTCCACAAGTCAGGGATCCAATGTGGGGATTCTGCCACTTACTGAGTATGTCTATTTCAATTATGCATTCTGGAACTGGGGAAATAACTGCAGAATGGGTCCGAGGACCCACTGGATCAACTGTGAGACGGACCTGAGCCAAAACTTCAGCAATCATCTGACCTTCATATGCCCCTACTCTGACTGGTAGACCACAGTGACATTTTGGGTCTCCTGGAATTAATGTGGCTTCTGAGCCAGTGTATAATAATTCAGAAAATGTCTGATCATTTCCTTTTCACCAATGTACACTCTGGCAAAAGGCCGTAGATATCATTGGGGAAAAGTGGGAGGAAGATTAACAGTATACATTTTTGGCAGTTTTACAAGATCCTTCACAAAGGGGACCTGGCCTTCTCATTCAACTGTGGGCTGTGGGTCTGTAAACTGTCTCAAGACCGGGAATTTATTAAGGGGCTGTGATTCTCTGCATCTGTAATTTGAGTTAGGATTTTGTTCCCTTGACCTAGAACTCTTCTGCTTATACAGATCCAGAAGAAATTTCATAGACTGCCCATGTTTTTCGCTTCTATTTACCCCATGATCTATTATTCAACACCATAACTCCATGTGACTCAGATTATTCTGTGTGCTACTTCGAATCTGTCTTCGATTGTGGCAGCCACGTCGCCCCCTTGCTTTTGGCGATTAACTGCCAATACTTGACTTTTGACTTTTACCGTACCAAGATTTGATCATCCCCATAATGTTTAAGGATTCTAATTCCATTCTAGCCCCCTCTACAGTAATATCTGGACTGCAGAGAAGAGCAACCACAGAGCTCTTCAGAGAAGATGGAGTTAGTCTTATAAACTTATTCTTTACAGTCCTGGTTAAAGCTATGTCTTCTGGACATTTCTGGGGTGGGTGGGCAGGTCTCAAATGGTAAATCCATTCTAGCATTCCAATCTCTCTAAGCCTTTGAATCCCTTCATATACTGTATACCAGGGCAAATCAAGCTTCTCAACATCAGACATGCTAGGCCATATTTGGTCCATGCTTCAGTCAGCCACCCAAACAAACTGTTAGAGCTCTTTCTAACCCCTCAAGCTACAGTGTGAAATCCAGAATTTCTGCTTAGTGAGCCAATATAAAGCCTGATCCAACTTTATATTCCTTCCACCATTTTCCCATATCCTTAGTATCCATTCCCACACGTATTCCCCTGATTTCTGTCTATATAATTTGGAAAACTCATTAAGTTCTTTCAGAGTATAACATACTTCCTCAGGGGACATACTTTGTATTTCACTTTTGGGGGCTTGTTGTGATTTTAGTCTAATAATGGGTCTGGAAGACAAGAGGAGTGGATGGTGTAGGTAAGGAGAAGGATTAGAGATGTCTTGCAGGCTACTGACCTCAGGGCATTCCTTTGCGTTTTCTTCTGGTGAGACAGGATTAATCTCTTCAGTCACAGGTTGGATGACAGATTCCTCAGGGCAGACTGGAAGTTGGGCAGTGCATGCTGGAGTTGGCTGATACCTATCTCATGGCTGGGAGGAGTTCCAGACTCTCTGGGGCAGGCTGGAGGCTGGGCAGTGCATGCTGGAGTTAGGCTGGTACCTGCCTCAGGGCTGGGAGGAGGTCCGGACTCCCTGGGGCAGGCTGGAGGCTGGATGATACAAGGTTGACAAGGTGTGGTCTCCACAGGTCAGATCATTGCAGGTTTATCTGGTAAAGTCTCAGCAGAATTTAGGGTTCCAATGTCCCCACCAATATTATCATCATCCCATATGTCTCCGTCCCAATCTTCGGGGTTCTACTCCTTTCCAATCAATGCCTTCACTTTAATTGCAGAAACCCTGCAAGATTGAGATTTTAGTTTCCTCTGTAATTCTGCTACTCATACAATGAGAGTCTGGGTTTGATTCTCAGATATCTACAGGAGACAGGATTTTCTTTCAAGGCACACATAGAAACTTTCATATCATTCATGTGGCATTTAAGTTTCAAATTTGAAGACTTTAGCTCATCTCTTTCTTTTGTAACTGTATCCAGAGTATCTAGAAGGAGCCAGCCAACTTCATTATACTTTTTGACTCAACAAAATTCTGTTAAGATGTTGAAAACACTCTCACTCAGATCCTGGCTTCTTATAAGCGTGGAAGTAGGGGAATTCAGTGGTGCTGTTTTGCGTATCTCTGTTGCCATCTCACACCATGGACTGTTAGCAACCTCTTCATTATGGGAAAGGGAATCATTAGTACACCGGAGTCCAATTAGAGTAGAGAACCAATTAATAAACTCCCAGAACCACGTCAGACATCCCATGTTTAAGACTCTGTTCCTCAAGAACCACTCCCAGTACCAAGCTGTATTAATCAGGGTTCTCTCAGGGAACAGAATCAACAGGAGATATCTCTCAATAATATGATATTTTATAAGAGTCTCTTATGTGACCGTGGGGATGCAGAAGTCGAGGTTCCACAGGCAGGCTGAAAACCAGGGGCTCCGATGAAAGTCTGATGAAAGGTCCTTGATGAGTTTCTGGGAGAAGTTGGCTGTCCAATGACGAGCTGGCAAATTCTCTCTGAATGTTGAAATCACTTCCTCTTTTAAGGCATTCAACTGATTGGATAAAAGCATCACCCATTGATGATGAAATCCTCCTGATTGATGCAGGTGTAATCAACGATCCACACAGTAAACTCACTGGTGATCAAAGTCCATAAATGCTCTTGTATTACAATTAGCCCAGTGCTAGCTGGACTAAACACCTGGACACAATTACCTGCTGAGTTGACATATTAGCCTAACCATCACAAGCAGCTTTAAGCCATTAATGTTGTCTATAAAATATCTACAAACACCATTCTCCCATACCCTTTTCAGCTGTCCCTGAAGAGAGTTACTGGTTTTGATGACCTGACAGAGACACTGGCATCCACAGTACAAAATTTAAAAATAATAAAAGAGCAAATCAAATATTAAAGGAGCCAGGCATGCCTGTCAAGTCAGAATAAGGCCTGTAGATTAAGAAAATAATTACAATCAATTTTAGCTTGCTGTTTTTGGTAACAGCAAAGTGGTCATTTAAGAGAATATGCTTGTTTTTAGTAAATACTTATATAAATGGTGTAAAGAGACATCATGTCTTCAATTTATTCTTTTTTTTAATGAAAATTTTTTTTTCTTTAAAGATACTTAGATTACATAAATATTACACAAAAATTATAGGGATTGCCATATGCCCCACCTCCCACACCTTCCACAACATCCCACAAAAATGTCCTTCATTAATGTGGCACATCACCTGCAATAGACATACACATCTTGGGGCTTTGCCAATAAGCATGTACCATAGTTCACATTGTAGACCACACTCTCTCCCACACAGTTCTGCATGTTATATGCTGATGTAAAATGACGTATATCTGTTGTTGTAATGTCACTCAGGATAATTCCCAAGTCCTGAAAAAGCCCCTGTATTACAACTGCTTTTCCCTCTCCCTGACCCCAAGGAATCCAGTGGTCACTGGTTCCACATTAATGTTGTAATTTCTTCCATTGCTTGTATCAAAATATGTCTATAACAGAATAACAGTAAGTCCACTCTAGTCCATAGCTCTTCCCCAATCCTGAGGAGTCTAGGATGGTGATGTCCACTCCACCGCCAATTGATAGGGGGCTTATATCCCATGGAGAAGATGGATCTGATTATCCTACCTACAGCTGCAGACTCTCCCCATTTCTTGGGAGGGCTGTTGTCCATCATCATCTCCCTGCAAGATGTCCTGGGTGAGTCCATTGAGCTGTACAGTAGGAGTTGCAGCTCCACTAAGATTCCGGGCCCAGTTGGCACATGGGCAGCCCAAAGACTCCAGTCTCTGGAAGTACACCTACAGACTCCAACACCACATATAGGTTTGAATAGAAGGGACAGATGGACCATGTGCAGGGAAGACATATTTGAGTCGAACTCTGTAACTATCAGGAGCAAGGATTCCAAAGTAGGGCCCACTGATAAGGCATGAAATTCTGGGGCTATCTGCCCTGTTATAGGACCTGGGTGTCTACAGGACCCTCAGGAGGCCCTCTATTTGGGGTGATATCCACGTTGGAAGCCTATGAGGTCCTACTGAGATGTACATAAACGTTACTTCTGGGATGACCTCCCAACTCACTTTGAAGTCTCTTAGCCATATGAACTCATTTATCTTTACCTATTCCCACTTTCATTCAAGGTGTTTTTCCAGTCATATTGCCCATTGGCTCTTGGTAGCAATCCCTCATTGCCAGGGAGGCTCATCCCCAGGAGTCATGTCCCATGCTGGGAAGAAGGTAATGCATTCATATGTTGAGTTTGGCTTAGAGACAAGCCACATTTGAACAACAAGGAGGCTGTCAGAGGCAACCCTTAGGCACCCCATAGCAATAGGCTAAGTTTCAATTTCAAGAGTAAAGATTCATAAGGCTAGTCATCAATAACAAGAGCCCATCAGTGGATCATCCTCCTTTGCCAGACACTGCTCCTGCACTTGGGGGACTGTTGCTGCTCTCTTGGAGAATGTGGCAGTGTTCTCCAGGATGGGAATTCAGTATTCTCTCATTTATTTGGTTATGCTATATCCACTGTGACCATGCCCCATGAACATTTGAACAATTTTATATACCTTTTAAGTATGTTCAGGTGAATTTCCACCCATGCACCCCACATTCCTGATACCCCTCACCAATGATACTCTCCTGCCCCAGTTGTAACCCTTCTGTGATGCAAAGTTTCTTTAAAGATGAAGCCAATTCAATAACCAAATACAATTAATAGGGAAAAAATCATAATAAGTTTAAGTATAAGAGATAAAATACATGAAAACTTAAAAAAACTAAAAGTAAAATTAAAGGATTGAGTTATTCAAAAAATGAGAAAAAAGATTTTTTTTTAAATTAAAAAAATTTTTTTTTTAATTTTGCCTTTTATGACTGCAATATTTGGTTTCCATTCTGTACCATGGCACTTTCCCCTCTCTCTCCCTAGTGTCTCACTATTTTTCATTTAATTTTCCAAGAAGTTTTAGGTCACAGCAAAGTCACGCACAGAATGCAAGAGACTCTCATATATCCAACCTCTTCCCCCTTTCCTCACCCCATATTAAATCCTTTTTGTATGTGGATGGTAGCATTGTTATAACTGATATATAGATAGTGAAACATAGCTACTAAACATTGTCAATGGTTTCCAGTATGGTTTACATTTTAGATCGTACACTTTTATAAATTTTGATGATAATTGCCATGTCCTGTGTCCATCACTATAAAGTAATGAAAAACATTTCCACTGACCACTGTATACCTCCTATTTGATCTATTCTGTTCCTCCCTTCCCATTCCCCTGGGGCCCACGATGACCTCCTGCCTTGACCATTGGATGTCAAGATTCATAGTTACATGCAACAAGAGGTCTTGACACACTGGTTTCTCCTCCCCTATTAGGAACTGCTCTTTCTCTTAAGAGATGCCCACTTGTCTATTTCTGAGCAAATCGGTCCTCCCAAAGATGGGAGTCCATTCAATTTATTCTTGAACAGTTCAGGAAACATACGTGATAAAATTTTAACAATTTGGGGAATCAGGGTGAAGGCTATATAAGAATTTTTTTAAAAATGTTAGCATCTTTTCTGTAAATCTGAAATTATGTCAAAATAAAAAGTTAAGAAATAAGTCCTTCAGAGTTTTAATTTAATGGTTTAATTCATCAATATATTTTTAAGATAGTTCTTATTTTTGTGCCCAAATTTCAAATTATATGTAACTTTGAAATAGTTATCTTTTAACAAATAATATTTAGAAGCAATATATATTTCATTAAGAACATAAATAAAACACCCGTTTGTCTCCAATAAATCATTGTTTAATAAAATTCACTCTTTCTTTAGGAGAGCTTATTACTGAGTTTATATTTTCACCTGTTACAAAGTAAAACAATGTACCATACCTTTTTAGAAAATGCTAAATCACAATTCTGTCTTTCAGTTTTTAAAATTAACTTGATTTTTGTTAACAATTTTTTGATCTGTCAGAAAGTAATGAGACCAAAAGTAACCAAATGATATATGTGATACTGTAGCCTCAAATTTCAAATTTAGCTAATGAATTGTATTTTAGTTTTCACTGTGTAAGCTCACTCTCTTCATTCATACCATTGTACTTAGCATTGTTACCTATTACCCAGAAACTGTCTTTCGTCACAAAGCAAATTTCTGTTTTCTTTTCCCTTATCTACACCAAGCAATTTCCTGTTTTCCACTTTTTTCTCTTTATCTAAGCCTGGCAAGATAGAGGAATTTATCAACAGAATGGGATAAATGAACCAAGTATTGAGAATTAACAAATCACTATAGTCACAGAATTATTACATAGAAGATTTCTTTATAAATTTATTTCTTTGATTCTAAACATCAAGTTTTACTTTTATAGCTGTGTAATTTTTAACTGGTAACTAGTTCCCACTGGTATTCTCCTTTATCTTATTATCCATGCTTACAGTTCTTTGATGGCCTATTTTGTTCAGTTTAGTCAGGATTTACAAATGTTTAGCTTAAGTCTCCTTAGTCATTATCTTATGTGGATTAAAATATTTACAATCTTATGTATTACCTCAGCCAAACTTTGTCAGTTCCTAATGGATGTTAATTAAGCAATTTATGACCTAGTTTGTAATCTGTAACCCA
>JAQZBX010106116.1:0-10781 GCA_029593785.1 Cabassous unicinctus
GTGTGGAACGGTGATCATGGAGCTCAACTGAAAAATACATACTGGCTGCCTATATGTGTAAGGACATTGCAAAATTCATGTTGGTTGGAGGAATGTAGCAGAAAAAAATCTCTGCCTGTTGAACTTCCATTCCACTAGGGAGTCAGACACCTATACTTGATATCATGAGCATGAGGGTGAAGAGCATATTGATCTTGTGCATTCATGGCTCTCTCTAGGTATGAGCAAGTCCTCCTAGTCACTAAAGGAGATGAAAACACTCTGGACCAAATAAAACTGTGAGTGGTTATGGGTCAGAACCAAGAGCTCCAAACTCGACAGTTGAATAGAAAGTGTGCAGTGGGAGTAGTGGCTGAGATGTGCAGGTCAGATCCCTGTGTCACCAAATCAGATGTTTCCCATCTGGTTTGATTTGTCCTTACCTTTGCCATCTTGTACATGGGATCTATGGTCTTAGGAAAGGTAGATGCTTTGAGAAAACTTTTACCCACTCAGTTAAGAGTGCTGAGCTGTAGGCAAGGTGAGGTAAGGCAGTGTCATGCCAACAAAAAAACAATATGAGGGGGATGTGACACTCACAGTCCCTCAAAAAATATGGCAGTTCTTGGTGTCTTGGCCTCAGGCTGAGGTACAGTTAGGATCCGGAAGCTGGGTCAGGTGGTCTCCATTTCTCAGGTATTTAAGAGCACATAATTTTCAAAAACAGTGCAATGATCAGGGCAGTCACTGCCTGTCCCTGATTTTTTGTAACCCAGATTCCTTTGTGGATAGGGCAGGGAAGACAGATATCTGTCAGTGGCTCAGATGTAGGTAAAATTTGTTCATATATTGGACAGGAGCCTTCTATGATTGACAATACTCAATCCTCAGCTAGGGTACAGTTATTCACTACCAGGACTGAGAGTTTTGGGGGAGTGGGTGCAGCGCCTGGGGATGGTCAGGGTCATGCACAGAAGCCCTACACAAATACACATATGGATGCTTTCAGAAGGGAAAGTGGGTTGAAAGGGACAGCCTCTCTGATCTGCTGTCTACATTCCTCTCACAGTGCCATTGGCTCTATACTCAGAATCTGGGTGAACCATCCCAGTGGGTACTTCTTCTGGCCTCAGTGCTCTCCTATTCCCAAGGACATGATGGCCTCCATGGATATTAAAATTTTTGCCTTGCCTTTTCAAAGGAGGTCCCATACTGCCCATGTCCATCTTGAAATTCATCAGTTAAGGGAGTCAAAACCAGAAGGTGAGCAATTCTGGGAGTGGGTGCCTGTGAGCCTGAGCAGATGGTATGGGTTAGTAATCTAGGTTGGATCTCCATTGCTGAGGTTGTCCAGCAGTAATCTGAACTTCAGAAGGGACATTTGTTGGACCTCTACTTAGGAAAGTTTCCTGGTGTGGGTGTGGTGGGTTTGGGTTTTTTGCATCTGAAGTGTTTAGGGATATTTTATGCCTTTGAAATGGCACCTGGAAACTATCAAGCTGGTGAAACCTCCTCCTCTTCCAGCTCTAGTGCCAACTCCATTGCCTGCCCTTACCTTATCTCCTGCTCCTGCTCCATCACCAGCACATGAAGATTTAGAGCCCCTTCCAACTGTGTATTTTGGACCAGCTTTGAGGTTAGAGCAAAGTTCGTGCTGCAATATTGAGTCTGTAGCCCTGAGAGTGCATTCAATGTCTGGTCACAAGATAGTGGCACAAATACCACGAGGGCCAGGTCTAGAGCTTGATACAACAGCATTTTGGCTCAGGGATCACTGCTCCCAGGAGAGTTTTCTGATGAGCTGGAGACAGCCTGAGAAACAAATGAAGCCTTAGATCTACTTCATCCTGGGCCAGCCCAAGAGAAGGAAACTTCCTTCCCTCTGCCTGAGAAGGCCATTTATTTTCTCTTTTTAACATTTTTTCCCCAGTATTTTATATTTTTCATGGTTATATTGATTTTTTCATTTTAAGTACATTTCAAATTTATTTCCTTATTATCCTGTTGTAGAGTGTTTATCATTGTCTTTGGTACTTGTAACATTGAACAACCATCATCACTGTCAGGTCCAGAACCTGTCTTCACCCCTAAGTGGAACCTCACCCTACTGGACATTCACTCTCCATTCTCACCTCATTTGTATGCTGAGAACCACTAATCTGCTTCTTTACCTTGTATCCCCATGCCCTGGGCCCTGCTTTCTTCATGTCGATAGTCTTAGGACCTAACTAAGATTCAAGCTCTGTCACAGAGTCTTTATAATTTTTTGATGGTTAGGGACAGTGCAGCTCAAGGAGGTTAAGAGATCAACTGGAATTTCAGGGAATAGGGACTGGAACACAAACCAGGGCTCCCAGCCAGACCAGGTGTCTGTTTCTTATTCACATCTTTGTGGCTGGGACCCTCCCATCTTCTGCTCTGTGCCAAGTGCTCAATTTCACACACCTTTTCCAGTTCTGGCAGTGTCTGTTCAGGAGAAGATTATGGCCTTGTTGATATTATATGTCCATAATCAAGCTGGTTGTGAACATTGTCCCTGAAACATCATGAAAATTGTCCACATGATCTCCCCACACCAAGTAGGGCTTGTGGGCATCCAAGGGGAACAGGTAGGTTGGGGGTCTTGTTCCTCCTGAGGATGTCAGGGGTGAATGCCCAATTTGGCCAGGTGCTCATGGGGATGCCCATCCAGGGAATATCCCTGGCCAGAAGCTGTTGGGGGAGCATGGAATGCTCCAGGCAATACTCCAGGACTCCCAAAGAAACTGGGATTCTTATGCCTTGGCATGGAAAAGCCATAGACCTTATTTAAGATTTTCACAATTTTAATTTAGTTAAAACCTCAAATCCACTCAATTTTTTGAGGCACCTTCCTTTCCTAATTCAGTACCAGGACTCTTTTTTCTCTCCAAGAGAATTTGTATTTTACATTCAATTGGATAATTTTCTGCCCTGAGCTTTAACTTTTGACTTTTGTGACAGGAGACTAAGCTACATTTTCTCCATTCTTGCTGCAAATCTTCTTTCTACAATTCTAGTTTTATCTTATCTTTAAAGAAATCCCAACTTATTTTTTAAAAATTTTAATTGACTCTTAGTTTATGGAGGTCTTTATTGTGTTCACAGGCTTAAGCTCTTTTGATAGGTTCCAACAATGAAGCCCTTAAGAGTCACTAAGCAAAGACACATCTTGCCATGATCTCTCCTTCCCCACATGAGGGCTGCAAGAAAGACTTAAGAGCTTTCCAGTGGACTAGAATATGTGAAATTGTGTGCAAGGAACAGGGGGGCAGGAAATCAAAGAAGGGTTTTGTAAACACCTTTAAGACTGGGAGGTTAGAACAGGAACTCTTAATATTCATCAGTTAAGGTTAAATTGAATCAGGCAGGAACACATGGGATCCTGTAAAAGGCTTTCCAAAAGTCCCAGAGCTATGTGAGCTGCCCACTGGCAAAGGCCATTACAGGACAATGAATGGGCCCAAGTGTATCTTCCCTGGAAACCAGCCTACAGCGAAGTCTGTCCTCCCTTGCTTTTGGCTGCCTTTGCACCTAGTGCACAACAGTTGGTCATTTAGGAGAGGAGCTTTCCATGGGGAGCTGGAGGAAAAGCAGCTGGGATCCGTGATTGAGAGGGATCCACTGGTCCCAGCAGCAGGTTAGACCCAAATGCCCAAGGCAATCACAAGGATGGGTAGAAACCATCAAAACTTCCAGTAAAAAGTTTTGTATCAAGGTCCTCCATTGGTCAGGCATCAAATGTTCACTCTTGGGACAAGATGGAGGCTGGAGGGAAGGGAAGGTGTCCTACATAGCTGAACATCTGCATGTTTGGGAAGAGTGAGGAATATGATTCTGATCAGGGTGAGGATCCACAGACTGATACATGGCTGATGGGTGGGCTTCCCAGCAGAAAGTAGAGAAGAGGTTGGCTGTTGGGAGAGCTACGTAGATCTGTAAGCAGGCAAGAGGGGTTGGTTGAGAGAGGTTCTGGTGAGCACCAGAGAAGAACAAGCACCTCAACTCACCAAAGAGGGAATCAGGCCCATTGCCTATAATATCCTTCAGTACTCAGGCTAATTGGGATGGAGGGCTTAGTTCCAGAAACAAGAGAAAGGGCCATGTCAAGGACAAGGACATAGGCCAGAGGGAGTCCCATGGCCCTATCAACTGGGATCTAAGTGTCCTGAGTGTGCAGGGAGCTGGGCTCTCAGAACAGAGGGTAGGGGCCAGGTGCCAGTGAAAGTGTGCCCTGGGGGTTCTCCAGAATCCCAAAGAGGACAGAGTATTTATGCACTACTATCTGACCTCAATGTAGGTTCAAACATGACAATGTACTGGCTGACTGATGGAAGCCTCAGGATGGGATGACCGGCTACACTTTATTCAATCATGGCCACTCACCAGGAAGGGATAACAGCTGAAGAACATGGGGTAGGGGTTAGTGGTCCCCATTGAATAAATAATCTTCAATATTTAATCCTGTCCTGCCATTTTATGGGATCTTAATGCTCAGCAAAGCAAAGAGCCCCCAGGGGTATACCGAGCCATTGCTGGGTCCCTAGAGAGAGTGAATGAACAAGCAGACTGGGTATGGACCAGAAGCTGAAAAATCTGTCATTGCTTCTTCAGCAATGGTTTTGATTATAGGGGATTTCATTTGAGTAGAGCTTTAAATCAAATTTTAACTGACAATAGTAAGTCTGAGAAGTGTTCTTTCTCAAATTTTCAAAGCAATGTGTTAATTGACTTTTATATGTTCAGGTAGCAATAAATCATCTCTACTGCCTCTCTGTTTTCCCTCGCTGATCTGTCTAATGGACAGGAATTTCACGGGCTTGGGCTGCAATGTGACCAATGGTCACATGTGGTTTTGCTCCCCAAGTTAGAGCTTCTTTCTGGGATGAGTTCTGGGCATCAATGCAGGATGTGACCCTAGGGCCTCCTGGGCAGCTTCCACACAGTTGGCAAGACCAGCCTTCCTCAGGGCAGAGCTATGTGGGGTTGGTCACCTTTCTACAGATCTGTGACAGATCCAAGCAGTTTCCTTGAGTTCAGGAGTTGGAGCTGGGAGCCTAAGGACAAGGATGTGACTAGAGTTTACAGGGCAGCTTGCTCGAGGGAGGGAGTTGGAGGCAGTGCAGAAAGCTACCCTTGGTTAGAGAAAGTCAGAAAGAGAGAGCATGTTCTAGAGTTCTGCAGGTGTCGCCCAGTGGGCTTCAGAAAAGGACAAGCCGAACAATGCTCAGAGTTCATAAAGGATGGGGAATAGTTCATATTCTCACCAGTCAGGTTGGGAAAATCTCATAATTCAGGTGGCATCAGGTAGAGTACTCAGAGGCTTGCCTCACTTGAGGATTAATTTGTATGAAATAAATATTGTAAAACATATCAATAATTGTATATTACTTCAAAACGAGTAGAACTAACAAATAAATTCAGCAAAATGGCAGGTTACAAGATAAACATGCAAAAAGCAGTTGTCTTTCTAAAAACCAAAAATGGACTATCTGAAATTGAAATTAAGAAAACAATTCCATTCTATTAGCATCTGACAGAATAAAATATTTTGGAATAAATTTAAAAAGAAAATGAAAGGTACACTGATAAATACAAAACCCTGAAATAAGAAATTTAAAAAGACAAAAAATGGGGAAAAAAAACCCTGTTTCATGGATAGAAAATCAAATATTATTAAGTTGTCAATGATACCCCAAAAGAACTATAGATTTAAAACAAAACCTTAAGAAATTCAGCAATATTTTTTCAGTAAGGGAGAAACCTATTGTTAAATCCTGTAGAAATCAAATAACCCTGAATAGTCAAAACAATTTTGAAACAGAAGAACAAAATGGAGAATGACACTTCTTTTTTTTAACTTAATTGTGTACATTTCCTAATTTAAAAAATAAACAATTAAAAACTAAGAAGTAAACACAGATGAGTAAATACATTTCTCAATTAAATGTACTGGATACAAATAAATTTTCTTTTGAATCAGACAATATGTTACACAATATAATTGGTTCATAGTAACACAATTTTACTTTATTTGTCCTTTTGTGTCTGGTTTGCTTCATTCAACATAACATCCTCCGGGTTCATCCATGTTGTCATATGATTTATGACTTCATTTCTTCTTACACCTGCATAATATTCCATCAAATGATACTACTTAATTTCAAATTTTACTACAAGCCACAGGCATCAAACTAGTGTGGTTATGGGCTAGACATAAACATATAGAACAAGGGAAAAGAATTTGGGCATCCAGGAATTAACCTGCACACTCAGGGTTTGGTGATGGTGGTCATGGGAGGCAAGTATATACAATGGGAAAACAATTGTCCCTTTAAACAAAGGTGTCAGGAAACCTAGATGTCCACATGCCTCTACCTACACTATCAATAAATATGAACTCAAAATGTTTCAAGGACCTAAACTTTAGAGCTAAAATCTGAACACTCTAGAAGAAAACATAGGGAAATCCCTCATGACCTTGGATTAGGCAGTGATTTTGCAGAAATAACACCCAAAACATGAACACCAAAAAAGCAAAAAGAGATAAAATGAATAAAAAACAACTTTTTAAATTCAAAGGTCATTATCAGAAAATTGAAAAGACATCTTATAGAATGGGAGAAATCCTACCTGATAAAGGATTAATATCAGGAACACATAAATAACACTTCCATCTATACAAGAAAAAGTTGAAAAATTCAATTTAAAATGGGAAGAGGGCTTAAATAGACATTTCTCCAATGAAGATGTTCAAACAAGCAGATGAAAATTGACTCACACAATAGTCATTAGGGAAATGCCACTCAAAGCCACTGTGAGGCACCACTCTACTCTCACTGATGGCTGTTATTTTAAAAAATTCATGGAATGAGACTTTTCCATCATCTCCCTGATACCTGTCCTAGATGAGTCTAATGAACTGGTGAGTAGGTGTTGCAACTCTGCTGCAATTCAGGGCTCAATAGCACATGGAAATTAACAAGTGTTAGCAGAGATGTGGAGAAATTGGATCCATTACATTTTGTTCGTAGTGATGTACAGCTTCTTGAATATTAGGCTGGCAGGACCACAGAAAGTCAAGTATAAAATTAACATATGAACCAACATTCCCACTTCTAAGTATATATTCCCAGAAATTGAAAGCAGGGACTGAAGTACATATATATACACCATTGTTCACAGCACCACCATTCTCAACAGCCAGAGAGCAACCTGGGTATCAAGGAGATGATCAAGCAGATGAAAGGATGGGAAAAAATGTGGTTTTTACATACAAAGGAATACTGTTCAGCCAATAAATGATAAAGTTGTGATGCATTGCACAGCAGGAATGAACCTTGAAGACATCATCTTGAGTGGAATAAGACAGAAATGCAAGGAGATTTATAATTTCACTTATAAGAACTACCCAGATTAAGCAAGTTTATGGAGACAGAAAATAGACTACAGGTTACCAGTGTCATGAGTGGAAGCAGAATGGAGAGTCATGACTTAATATGTACAGGGTTTCATTCTGGTATGCTGAAAGTGTCAATGTGAATACTGGTGATGGTAGGACCTCATTGTGAATGAAATTAATGCCACTGAATTATATTCTTGAAAGCTGTTAAAATGGGAAGTTTGAGTTCTTTAAAACTCACTCCAATTAAAAGTTTAAACATTGCTATATTTATAACAACTTGAAATGATATTTTGGATATATTGAATGAAATAAAATATATACTTATAATTAATTTTACCTGCTTATTTTTAGTTTTTTGTATAGTGGTTAATAGCTAATATGAAATTATGTATGGAGCTGTCATATTCCTCTTTTGTAGGAATGGAGTAGAGTACGCTTAAAGCACAAACACACACACACACCGATTTGAAGTATGCCTCAAAATTTCTGGAAGAGTTGACAGGAAACCCTTAACAACGCTTAACTCTGGGGTAACATACTGGAGATCTGAGTTGGAAGAAAATTTACTTTGTGTGAAATTTTATAATGTTTAACAAAAGAACAGAGTCTGTAGTATGGTAGGACTAATGCTAAGAGATATAAAAATATGGGCACAGGGCCAGTGCTTTACGATTTGTAAAGGGCTTTCTTATACATCATTTCCTATGCCCCATGCTGTAAAGTAAAAGGAGAGTGTGAAAATAAAATACTTGGCAAGATGATATTTTCATGAGATGTTTTCATCAGTTAAAAATTCATGAATTTACGTAGTCTAAACCACATATGCATAGGAGTTGCCATAAGACCAAAAGAGGAGATTATAGAGGGTAAATGTGGAAACTTAAAGGAAATATTGAATTGGAGACTTTGGGGTTACCTGGTGGGTAAAAGACATTATTGTTACATTTTTTATTATTATAATTATAATTATTATTATTGCATGTATTATAATTGCATTTATCCTTTCAGGAACTGTTGGTGGCATCTCTTGTATTTATCAGTCTCCCTCCTTGACCATACTCTTGACAAAGAGCTTTGTCAGAAGTTCACCTGTACTAATCATTGTCAGCCATCATTTGCTAGATTCCTTGGAGAGGGTTAGCCTCATTCTCACCATATCCCTCTTTTGTTTTACTTCTAATTTTTTATTTATAGAAATATGATATGCCAGGTTATTAGCTGCAACTTTGCATTTAAGACTTTGACAAGGCACAAAAGATCAGGGAGGTCAGAGTAATAGTTATCAGGAGAAGGAAGCCAACAAATGGCAGGTGCCTCAAAGACAGCAGCCCTGCACCCAAAATTAAATTCACTGAACAAATCCCAAGCTCTGGGCATACCCAGTACATCCAGTACATTTCTTTATGTCTTAATGTCTTCTACTGACTCTTCTATTCTTTTAGATTGGTGTATACAGAACATTTTCTATTAAAAAGCCACAAGTGCTCCCCTAACAATATGAGTACTTAGGGCCCTTCAGTTGGGGAGAAAGATTCTGCCACACTATTTACTTACAGTAGCACAGTGTCAATGTCTCTGATGGTATAATTAAAAGGTCCCTCTATAAATGTAAATATTTTGTATTGCTTGCTGAGTTTGAAGAATCCCATGAAGGGAAACATAGACCTGAGAAAATTCCTCCACCAGGTATTCAAAAAGTGGGTTTTCTTAAGTAGATCAGGTTTGCGAAATTGTGGACTTAATTAAAAAGAAAATAATTCCAGATATAAAGTATCTCTGGTGATTAATTTAGAAAGTAAAGTGAGGTCTGGAATCAGGTATCCAACATTAGAGCTCCCTAACCAGAGGGGAAACTCCCAGTATTAGTCATGGAACTGTAGGAAAAGAGAACCACAGGGGACATTTGTGAATATTATGAGATTTTGTAAAATTGTCTCATGTGACTGTGGGTATGCACAATTTCAAATCTTGTACAGTAGGCTACAATCTTAAACTGCTATAAAAGTTTCCAATAAATTTGCTAGAAGAAGCTGGCTGGCTGAATTAGAGGTGAAAATTATCTCTTATGATTTCCTCACTTTTTCTTTTAAGGCTTTGAACTGATTGGATGGGGCATCTCTCATTGTTGAAGGCAGTCTCCTCAGTTGATTGTAGACATAGGTGCAATCAAATACTAATGATTTAAGACCACAAAATGTCCACACAGTAAGAATTACACCAGTGCTTGCATGAACAAATAACTGGGCACCATCACCTGGCTATGTTGACTCTTGTCCAAAATCCTGTTTTTTTAAGAGTTACATGTGAAGCAGATGTGGCTCAAGTGATTGGGCTCCTGTCTACCATGTAAGACATCCAGGGTTTGATTCCTGGGGCCTCACCATGAAAAGCAAGCTGGTCCATGTAGGGAGCAGGCCTGAGTGGAGAGTTGGCCCATGTAGAGGGCTGGCAGAGCAGGAGGACAAAACTGAGAGACAGAGAAGAGAGACAATAAAAGATGCAGAAGACCAGGGAGCTGCAGTGGCACAAAAGATTGTGCATCTTCTCTCCACTCCAGAAGATCCCAGGATCGGTTCCTGGTGCCACCTAAAGAGAAGACAATCAGACAGAGAAGAACAGAGAGAGAGCAGTCAGTGAGTGCAAAACAATGAGTGGGGTGGGAGAAATATACAAATTAAAAAAAAAAAAGAGCTACTTTTTATAATTGATAGAACGAGTAAAAGTTAATTAGGTGAATCTTGAAATAGTAACACAAGTGGCAAAAATCAAAGATGTAAGTATCTGGAAGTCTGCACATACTTACCATTGAATATGTTGCTGTTATACTAAGATACAGATAATTAGGTGAAACTGCACAAGGCTAGGCAAAAGAAAGAGATCTGTAAACTGGGAAATTCCCATGGTTCACACAGAACTGGGAGGTGTCTGAGTTCTGACTCAGTGTCAGTTTGCAAGTGTTCTTTGAATAACCATGCATTCAATAGAGGCCTCCCAAGTGCCATATTTAAATTTTAGGATTAAAATAATATACAGGAAAACTACTATAAAACTAAAAACTAGCAGAGCTTAAAACCAAGTCTCAAAAGCACCAAGCTCATCCTCAAGAAACTTGCCTGAATGATTGAACAAACTACAAGCTGCTTTAAAAGAAGACAACAAACTCTCATCTTTTGATAACATAATATTGGCAGTGTCCATATCCAATTAAACATTATTAGACATGTGAAGAACATAAGCATTTATTAACCATAACCAGGAAAAATAGTTGTGAATAGAAAAAGTCACAGAAAAGAGAAAGGTGATGAATTTAGCAAAGACTTTAAAAGAGTTATTGCAAATATATTCAAGGAATTAAATAAGATTTAAAAAAATGAGTGCA
>JAQZBX010106117.1:0-10773 GCA_029593785.1 Cabassous unicinctus
ACCCAGGCTGTCCAACTCAGAGCCTGCCCCCTTAACCATCTCACTATCATTTTAATTTTTAGCTGTTTCTACGTTCTTCAAAAAGTTAGCTTTTTTTTTTTTTACAAAGATATAATGCTTTTTGCAAAAACTTCAAATCTTACAGAAGTATGTATCGTAGTAAGTGAAAGTTCTTTAAAATCATATATCCTCCTCACATAAGCTCTATTAAATTTGGGGTATTTTGAATGATATTTTAGTTAATATAATAAGGAAGTCTCCAGAATTCCTTAGATTATGCTTTTGCAATATGTAGGGTTTTCTAAATTGGGATTTCTTTTATTTCATTTATTCCACAAACAGCTGTTGGATATGTATCTGATGATACTGTTGGATGAGACAGACTAAGTAGTTTACATTCTAGTGGGTTTTATCCCCTTGAGCTCTGTGTCCTTCTATCAGAGACTCTATGGCTCTTCTATTCAAATTAATTTGATGATTCTTGATTTAAGTGGCCAGTCTCCTACCCAGAAAAGATGTGAACTCAGTTATGAACTTCATGGACCTTAAGGGGGTAAGGGGTGTCAGACATACACAGAATTTTTTTTTTGATTCATACCCAAAAATGAGCTAGGATGTTGACCTCAAACGTTTTGGCAATCTCTTCATCCTTGGTACTAAGAAGATCAGCTGGAAATATCGTCCTGGCATTATTCACTATGATGGTTACATCGCCCACTTCTTTCTTTACCTTTTGAAATTAAAAGAACACGTACATTTGGTGTGTTATAGAAAATCCAGTTTGGGGACTGGTATCATCTAGGAATTCAATTCTTTATTCTACGTGATGAGGTTTCTCAGAAGAAAAGGTTCTAAACCAAATAATAGATGCAAAGGGAACACTGTCACAAAGGTGGGATAAACTGCTTTTTTCTTTAACACCTAAATTTCAGTACGCAGTACACCATGGATTACGAAAGCTTTACCACTAGAGTGAAATTAATATTAGTGCTGATAAATTGATACATAAATTCTGACCAAACATTTTTAAAGTGCTGCTTGAGTAGAACTGGTTTCACCACCTACTAGCTACGAGACCTTTGGCAATTGGCTCAACGTCTCTGAGCCTCAAATTGCTCATCTGTAAAATGATGTTAATCTGGTTGTTGTTCAAATTAAATTTAATATGCAATAGTTTATCAGAGTGCTTGGTTCATTGTGAGCACTTGATATTTGCTCCTTTTAAAAATAATGTTACAAAAATTATTAATATTACATTTTCTATAGAAGACTAGGTTACCACTAAAATAAATAAAATCTCATAAAGGAAATAATTAAAAGGGATTTACTGGGACATGGATGTGGCTCAAGCAGTTGGGCTCCTGTCTACCACATATGAGGTCTAGGGTTTGATTCCCGGGGCCTCCTGGTGAAAAGCGAGCTGGCCTGAGCGGAGAGCTGGCCACATGGAATGCTGGCCCACATGGAGCGCTGGCCCACGCAGAGTGCTGGCCTGCGCAGAGAGCTGGTGCAGCAAGATGATGCAACAAAAAGAGATACAGAGAAGAGACACAGCAGACCAGGGAGCTGAGGTGGTGCAAGAGATTGAGCGCCTCTCTCCCACTCCAGAAGGTCTCAGGATCAGTTCCTGGTGCCTCCTAAGGAGAAGAATACACAGAGAGCAGATAGAGAGTGCAAAAACGAGGGGAGGGGGAATAAATAAATCTTTTTTAAATTTTTTTAAAAAAGGGAATTACTGCAAAAGTAATAGGACTAAAACACTACCAGAAAGAGATTCATTTTCCCTGGTGATAAATCTTTTCTCAGTTACCCTGTGTCACTGCTCAAACTCTTGATCAGGTTGAAATTGATTAATAATATGAAACAGTAATAATGGGCAAAGCTGAGTGGATTATATGCAAGAAAAAAGTATGCACCATACTCAGTCACATAACTATCACAGTTAGCAGAGGTTAAAAACTAACTTAAATCAGGCAGCCATAAAGAGTCTTTTCATTTTCCAAGTCAGTGGCAGTGGGGTGCAAAATCATCTGAAGAAATTTATAACCTAAGGTCTCACCTGGTTTATGGAGCTGTAAATCTCTTCTCTGTTACTGCAGTCTACCACGAATGCATGCGTGGTGGCCCCTAGTTTTCGGCATTCCACTGCAGTTTCTTCAACCCCATGCTGTAATTGGGAAAAATAATTTCAGAAAGATGTGGATTGGGTAAGGGAAAGGAGTGGCGGAAAAGGCATTGGAGAAGAAACTTTTTAGAAGATTAGAATTCATGTCCAAAATAATTCCTTCTTTTTTTAAAACAAAAAATTATTTATTTATTTTTAAAAAGATACTTTAGATTACATAAATGTTACATAAAAAATATAGGGGATTTCCATATGTCCCACTCCCTACCTTTCTCACATTTTCCCACATTAACAACATCCTTCATTAGTGTGGTACATTTGTTACAACTGATGAACACATATTGAAGCATTGCCACAAACTGTGGATTATAGTTTACATTATAGTTTACACTCTGTCTTGCACAATTTTGTGAGTTATGACAAAATATATAATGGCCTGTACCCATCCTTGCAACGTCATGCAGGACAATTCCAATGTCCCAAAAATGCCCCCATATTACACCTATTCTTCCCTCTCCCTCCCCTCAGAACCTCCAGTGGCCACTGCCTTCACAACAATGATAAAAGTTCTTACATTGCTAGAATAACAATAAGTCTATAGTAGAATAATAGTAAGTCTACTTTAGTCTATTGTTCATTTGCAAATCTTGAGGATTTGGGGATGCTTCCTTCTTTTTAATAAATTCCTCAAGGGAGACTGATTTCCAAATTTGCAAAGAACTTATGCCTGGCTTCTCTGCCAGGTGACATTCCTACAGGACATGTGTTTCCACTTTTTGTTTTGCTGCACTCTGGACAGCCATTCTGCATCAAAGCCAAAAAAAAAAGAAGAAGGAAAAAGAAAAATTCCTTCATGTTTTTATAGCTTTCCATCTTGGTTTGGAGGTTCTCCAGTAGACGATTTCTTTAAAATAGATTACTCTAGTGACTTGAAGAGCATTCTTGGAAAATGTTGCTCTTTGTAGTATCACAGAAAGAGATGTATGAGTATGAAAAAGAAAGGAAAACTCAACAATTTATTTTACAAGCATTTATTGAGCACCAACTGTGTAACGGGGGTGAAGGCTAAGTAGCCATTCTAAACTAGTAATGATTTATATATGCCCTGCTCTTTATATTTTTCTTGATGATTCTGATTTATCCATCTAGAAGAGATGGGGAAAGATGGATCTTTATTTGAGAATGGCTTTCATAGGGAGACAATGTTGGTGCTCTTGGGGATATAGCATAGTCTTCAGGTGTTCTGGAGTGAAAATGGGCAAAGGCCACTGAATGGATTCTCATCTATGGAACAGCCTTGCACGTAACTCTGGAACATGGAGACAGAACAGTTTATCTCCAGCCTAAATTCAAAGACCTCTTTGCCAAGATAAAATGCCCTAATGTTTCTTGACCTGCATTTCTGGAAAATTAGAATATTTTTCAGAGTTTTGACTTCTGTTTTGACTTCTGCAGAGAAGATGATAAGATGATGATACTGTTTTTAAAATTATTCTTTTTCCTCTTACAATCTGTAAACTCTTCTCTGCAATGAAGAGGCAAGATACCCAAAAAGGCTTTTTCTTTGCATATTGAAATGTTAATGGTGTTGCTTAAATTTGGGTGATCTCTGAATAAGTGGCCAGGTGATTTCCCTTGCCAATGCTGCCTCCCTGGGGTTTTTGGTATTTCACTACCATGGGTTAAGACCTTGGAGCGGCAGCCTGAAATCCTGAAGAGCAGAACCTAACAGAGATTAGGATCCTTAGTTGCAGAGCCAATGTCCCCTCATATAGGCTCCTGGGGAGTGGCAGGGGAGTAAAAGAGAGAGGACAGGAGAGCCTTTCACTGAATTAGGTTTCAGCAGGCAGTCTGCTCACTGCCAGATTGCAAGAACCACCACCACTCTTTTGTCTCTAGTTCAAGTTCAGCACAGAGCATTAGTAATAACAAGAGATTTCATCAGACAGTTTCATTAAAGAATTAAAAGTTCTTCAGTCATAGAACTGCACCAGAGCACTCCTGGTCTTTCTGTGAGCAAAACACTTGCTTTAGCTTCAACTCCAGTGTGCATTGTTTTCTCCACTTATCACAATGTTCAAAAGCAATAGTTTAGATTGAATGAGGGCCAAATTGCTAACATGACTCTCATCTTGTAAAACAAAAGGAGCCAGTTGTAAAAAAAAGGCAGTTGACACCTTCCTGTGCTAGAGGTGATCTGAGTTGCATTTGCAGCCTTAAAGTGAATCACTTAATAATTTAAATGTTTAACTATAAAATTTAAGGGTACAAAGAGAACTTATGAGGTTAAGTCCTTCAGGCAGAATTTTATTCAAGTCATTTAAAATATAACTTATTTCTAATTTTGCTTTTCACTTGTCACTGGAAATTTTAAAATAAAAAACCCCAAAACATAATAAATCCTGGAAGCACATGTCTGGAAACAGAGCTAAGGTTAGTCATGGATGTACAGGCATACATCAGATATATTGCGGGTTCTATTCCTGACCACTGCAATAAAGTGAATATCACAATAAAGAGAGTCACAATTTTGGGGGGGATTCCCAGTGCATATAAAAGTTATATTTACATTATATTGTAGTCAATTAAAGTGGATAGCATTATGTCTAAAAAAAAACAATGTATATACCTTAATTTAAAATACTTTATTTAGATGATTAGATTAAGTGCTAATCATCATCTAAGCCTTCAGTGAGTCATCTTTTTGCTGGTGGAGGGTCTTGCCTCAATGTTGATGGCTGCTGACTGATAAGGGTGGTGGCTGTTCAAGGTCGGGATGGCTGTGGCAATTTCTTAAAATAAGACAACAATGAAGTTTGCTGCATTGATAGACTCTTCCTTTCATGAAAGATTTCTCTGTAGCATGCAGTGCTGTTTGATAGCATTTTACCCACAATAAAACATCTTTCAAAATTGGAGTCAATTCTCTCAAACCCTGCAGCTGCTTTATCAACCAAGTTGTTGTAATATTCTAAATCCTTTGTTGTCATTTCAACAATGTTCACAGTATCTTCACCAGGAGTAGATTCCATCTCAAGAAACCTCCTTCTTTGCTCATCCATAAGAAGCACTTCTTTATCCAGTCAAGTTTTATTATGAGATTGTAGAAATTCAGTCACATATTTAGGCTCCACTTCTAATTCTAGTTTTCTTGCTATTTCTACCACACATGCAGTTACTTCCTCCATCAAAGCCTTGAAACCCTCAAAGTCATCCATGAGGGTTGGAATCAACATCTTCCAAACTCCTGTTCATATTGATATTTTGACCTCCTCCCATGAATCATGAATGTTCTTAATGACATCTAAAATAGCAACTTCTTTCCAGAAGGTTTTCAATTTACTTTGCCCAGAACCATCAAAGAAATCACTGTCCATGGAGGTTTAGCCTTATGAAATATATATGTTAAATAATAAGACTTAAAAGTCAAAATTACTCATTGGTCCATAGGCTGCAGAATGGATGTTGTGCTGCACATCTCCAGCAGAGCTCTTGGGTGACCAGGTACATTGTCAATGAGCAATAATGTTTTGAAAGGAATCTTTTTTTCCTGAGCAGTACGTCTCAACAGTTGGCTTAAAATAGTCAGTAAACCATGTTTCTTAAAATAGTCAGTAAATCATGCTATGATCCAGGCTTTGCTGTTCCATTTATAAAGCCCAGACAGAGTAGATTTAGCATGATTCTTAAGGGCCTTAGGATTTTCAGAATGGTAAATGAGCATTGGCTTCAACTTAAAGTCACTAGCTGCATGAATCCCTAACAAAAGAGTCAACTGGTCCTTTGAAGCTTTGAAGTCAGGCACTGACTTCTCTTCTCTGGCTATGAAAGTCTTAAACAGAATATTCTTCCAATATGAGGCTATTTCATATTCTTTGAAAATCTTTTGGTTAGTGTAGCCACCTTCATCAATTATCTTAGCTAGAGCTTCTGGATAACTTGCTGCACCTTCTACATCAGCACTGCGGCTTCACCTTGCACTTTAATGTTAAAGACGATGGCATCTATCCTTAAACGTCATGAACCAGTCTCTGCTAACTTCTAACTTTTCTTCTGCAGCTTCCTCACCTCTCTCAGTGTTCACAGAATTGAAGAGAGTTTGGACCTTGCTGTGGATTAGGCTTTGGCTTAAGGGAATATTGTGGCAAATTTGATTCTCTATTCAGACTACTAAAACTTTCTCCATATCAGCAATAAGCCTGTTTTGCTTTCGCATCATTCATGTGTTCACTGGAGTAGCACTTTCAATTTCCTTCAAGAACTTTTCCTATGCATTCACAACTTGGCTAACTCTTTGGTGCAAGAGGCCTAGCTTTCAGCCTACCTTGGCTTTCGACATGCCTTCCTCACTAAGCTTAATCATTTCTAGCTTTTGGTTTAAAGTGAGAGACTTGTGACTCTTCCTTTCACTTGAACACCTAGAGGCTATTGGAGGGCTATTAATTTGCCTAATTTCAATATTGTTCTGTCTCAGGGAATAGGGAGGCCTGAGGAAAGGGAGAGAGATGGGGGAATGACTGGGTGGTGGGGCAGTCAGAACACATACAATATTTGTATGTGTTCTGACATACGAACACACCCCAAATCAAGTACAATAGTGACATTAAAGATTACTGATCACAGATCATCATAACCTACATAATAATAAAAAGTTTGAAATATTGTGAGAATTACCAAAATATGATACAAAGACATGAAATGAGCACATGCTGTTGGAAAAATGGCACTGATAGATTTGCTTAACCATGGTTGCCACAAACCTTCAATTTGTAAAAAATGCAATTCCTGTGAAACACAATAAAGTGAGGTACAATAATAAGTCATGCCTGTATACTGATAATTGTTTATGTTATACTTTTTCATAGATGTATACTTATTTGTATTTCTTCAAAAATGACTGAAAACAGCAGACTACATTTTTTTCAATTTGCATATTCTTGTCCTTGTTTAGAAAGTTAATTGGAGTCTTTTCAAGGACCAAACAGATGCCAAATCATTTTCATGTATACCAAGTCATCTATTATATAAATAACTGATATCTGTTAAATAAAAAATATATCATCTTTTTCTTGTTCTTCACTGCCCAGAAAGAAACAGAGAAGAATCATTACATTCAGAAGACCTTTTTGAAGGCCCTAGCAAAATAGATGCCAATTAGATATGACAGCAAATAACATGAGAGGCTAATAATAGTATTTAAAACCTCACTGTCATTTTTGTACAATCTGATCCTCAAAAAACCCTCCAATTTTTCCAATCTTACAATCCTGTAAACATTTTTCAATATATGTTTTCATGGTTATTTCAGTTATTCCAGTTTTGTTGAATGTAGATTTTATTTAACACACATAATTCTTACTCTGTACCAGGCTTTGTTCAAAGCACTTAAAATATTCACTCATTTAATCCTCTTGACCAGGGATTGGCAAATTTTTTTTCTGTAAAGGGCCAGATAGTAAATATTTTAGGACTAGGGGGTGGAGAACACAAAAGATCTCTGTAGAATATTCTTTTTGGTTTGATTGCTTTGTTTTGTTTAGACAACCCTTTTAAAATTCTTAGCTTGATAGGCTGCCCCTGGGCCAGATATGGACCATTGCTATAGTTTGCCACCCCCTGTTCTTGAACATTCCATGAGGTTTTACTCACATTTCATAGATAAGGAAACTGAGGCAGACAGAAATTAAGTGACTTGCCCAAGTCAAATAGCTTGAAAGGAGCGTGGCTCCTGACCCTGTGTTATGAACCTGTATACCATGGCATAAAAATCTCTTAGGTCTCAGTTATGTTCCCTTTATCTAACCAACCAGATGCATATGTAGAATAAGGCTCCAAGACATTTATTTATCAAATGTTAAAAATAAAATAAAATACAAAGATAAGCAGATGCTAAATGAATTTTAAAATCATGTGTCTTAGTTACGACTTTAAAAGAGGTGGATGAAAAAAAAAAAGAGGTGGATGAATCTATTACCTTATTAATATCCCACAGAACCAGTCTGCTTTTCCGTTTTGCAAATTCATAGGCAGTTAGCTTGCCTATTCCATGCCCGGCTCCAGTAATGAGAACAATATCGCCAGCCACAGATTTTTTCCTCCGGGGAATGAAAAACTTCACCAATGCCTCCAAATAGGAATAGATGATGGTGATCAGAAGTAGGAGGAAATCCAAGACAATGTGCATGGCTCCTGCTATCTACTCTTCTCCTCCAACTCAGCCTTTGTCATTAGGAAAGAAATGTCCACTGCACAGAGCTCCAGTCAAGAGCTGTGTCCCAGGTGTTAATGGGACTGGCAGAGGTAAGCTGAATTTGGAGGCAGGCTTTGTCCTCGTGTTCTAATGGGTCAGCTACACCTCTATCTTTTGAAGTGATGCCAGTTGCTAGAAAAGCTTGGCAAGGAATCACCAAGAAAATGTGCTCTTTGGACTTGCTTATCTGAGAAGCAGCAGTTCACCAAAAAGTTTCACTTCTAGAAATAAAATTTAAATTAAATTGCATTTGTTAATGGTTTATGGTTTATCGGTAACTTTCTATAAACTGGTTTTTAAAAAAATATTGTTTTTTTTTTCCATGATAGAAATAAAATGTAGACATATTCTCTTAAAGAACTTTAAATAAAGCATGGACCAACCAGCTTAGCTGTTTGATTCATTTATCTACAAAAGTTTCACCTCTGGCATAATCGTTTAACAAAGCTCAACCTTAATAGTCCAGTTAGCTATTTATCTATGGACATTTTGGATTCAAATCCAGGAAGTCTGGTTTCTGAGCCCCAGAGTTAAAAGGTCAACTTTTACCCTAGACAAGTGATTCTCAACTGGGGTTGATTTTGTTCCACAGGGGACTTTTGACGATGTCTAGGGACAGTTTTGGTTGTCACAATTCAGAAGGGGAGGGGATGTCTGCTACTGGCATCTTGTGGGTAAAGGCCAGGGATGCTGCTACACATCCTACAATGCACAGGACAGCCCCCCACAACAAAGAATTATCTAGCCCAAAATGTCGATAGTGCCAAGGTTGAGAAATCCTGGTCTAGACTATATCATATTTCATTAGAGATAGTATTACTGGTTCTTTAAGTTTAAAATTCTGAGCCCTGAATTTATTTCTAAAAATACATTCTGGAGCAGATGTGGCTCAAGTGGTTGAACAGCTGCTTCCCACATGGGAGTTCCCAGGTTCTGTTCCTGGTGCCTCCTAAAAACAAACAAACAAACAAAACAAACAAGAAGCAAACAAACGGAAAACCCAACTCAGGGGAGACAATGTACCTCAAAAAAAAAAAAAAAAATCTGCATTGTCATACACCACTAATTTACTTTCAAAAGGCAGTTTTTATATTCACAATGGGATCTATGGTCTTCTACCTACTGGAGTGCTTGTATTAATCCCAGAATTGAGAAACTTTGAAGAGATAGTGAAAAGTAATTTAAAGTTACTTAGTTAACATTATACTAAAACAGTTTTATTGCTGAGAATTTTCATTCAGACTATGAGATAACCTTCAAATTAAAAATTATGTTTTATACTTCCTAGGGGCCAGAATGTTCATTTTTACTCAAATAGAGCATTTTACCAGTTTCAACAATGCTAGAAACATGCAGTCTGCAGGTTGATTTTTTTTTTTTGAAAACTTTGTTTCTATGTATTTATGACATTATTATTATTATTATTTTAGTTAGGCCAGTAATTTATTAAGGTAGGGAGGGAAGAGAAATGGGAGAAAATAACAGATCATGGGTCCCAGGTAGAAAGTACGGAGCTGAGGAGTGATAAAGAGGGCTGGTTTTTAGACTACAATTTCCCACTGTAGATTATAAATGCCCAGGTTTTACTTGCGTGTTGATCCATGCGGGGGGACACAGCGAGAGCAGGGCACAGAAGGTGAGAGAGAGAGAGATGGGGAGGGGGAGGGAGAGGGAGGGGGAGAGAGAGAGAGAGAGAGAGAGCTTTTTAGACCATTAATTATTCCACCCTTTTGCTAATGATAAGGGAGGAGTTCCAGCTGTTTGATGTTTTGATTGATTACCCCGCCCATCAATCCCCCGGAAGGGTCCAGTGATAATGTCCCTGGAGAAGCTTCTCCTGGCTTCTGGAGGAAACTTCATTCTGGCTGGCAGAAATCTCATGAGGGTCTTCCAGCAGCCATCTTGGGGTATTTATATCCACGTGGACTTCTTGGCAGGTTCCAGATCCATCTACTGTAATGGAGGCTTTTAAAGAAGGTAACACTGATGGAAATTCCTAAGGCCCATAAAACTTGCTTAGGCAATACACCGGATATACATCCGGGCCTGACCGATCACGCCACCATGGAGCGGTCAGACCACCCCCAGTAAAGATTAACCCAAACCCCCTTGATGCCAATGCTAACCGCAAACATTAGCTTCTGGAATGTTGCTTGCTTGCTCTGCTGGACCTTGATAAAACAGATATACGTTTGAAGCTGCCAATCACCCTCTTGGGCGCAAGAAAAATGATTCTTTGTTTAAATTGACTAATCTGGTATTTGGGCGTGAAAAAGTTGCTTAATCATGCTGAGTGTTGCAGTTGGGCAGGTTGATGTAATTATGAATTCCAGAAATATAATTGGATCATGCTTGTAAACTGATATGCTAATCTGGGCATGATTGAGTTATGATTAGG
>JAQZBX010106118.1:0-10780 GCA_029593785.1 Cabassous unicinctus
CAATTATTACCAATATTGAATTTCCCTTTGTATGTATGTTCAAGACTGTTAAGCCACATTTGGAGAGTCTCTTTCAAGCTTGTTTTGATAATTCCCCTTACTCTCAGCAGTGGATAGTCTGTTCCCAGCTAGGGATGAGGTCAAAAGCTAGAATTCCATCACCCTAACCAAGGCAGGTTTTCCTGCAAGAAATCCTTGCAGTTTAGTACTGTCATCTTCTTCTTAGGTCTCCTATCTAGACAGTGCAAGGCAGTGGGGCATGTGAGAAACTTGCAAAAGCCATGGAAAGAGAGGGAGACATGCTTGCAAGTAGGCCTCAAAAATGAACTGTCTCCCACTCTACTGGCCTCAGTTACCTGGAGAGCTTGGGAGAAAGGGAGATTCTCAAAACTCCCCACCCACGAAGCCCTGTGCAGCTGGAGGTGCCCCAACTTGGATAAGACTCTTGCGTGACTGGCATCCAGGAGGCAGTCACATGAGGGTGGAGGGTGGAGGGAGAAATAATGGATTCTACTGAAGCCAAACAATGGAAGAAAGAAAGAATGGAGAAAAAGGGCTGAAAAAAAGGGCTAGGAAAACACAGCATTGGATGGAAGGGAGCAGGAACATAAAAGAAAGGAGCCAGAAAATAATAAACAAGGCTCACAAGGCTGGGTAGGGCAGCAGCGGCCAGATATCCCATGGCTTAAGACCTCAATGAGAAAGCTTCATAGACCCCAGCTCTGCCTGGAGTCTCTGCTTCCAGAACACCAAGCTGGTGGAACAGAGTTCTTGAAGAATTCAAGAATATTAGGCTGGTCAGATGGGCCAACATCCCGGAAAGAATGGCTGCTAGGAAAGTGGCTAGGTGTAGTCCTGCAACACCCTTCTTCTGTGGATGCAGCAGCTCTGGGGGCGAGGTCGGGTGGAGTGGTGGGTTTCAAGGTCTGCACAAGTGGGTTCTGGCAAGCTCAAACTAGGGGTGAGCACGCGGGGCAGGATTCTTTCAGTGCTGTGGTGAATCCAGCCTGGAGAGAAGGTGTTCACCTTGGTCAGTGTGGACACTTTGCAGTGTCCTCCTGGATGCACAACTTGAGGACCTCTCACAAGGTGGATCCAGAGGTGTGTGTGCTGACACCTCCTCACTCACCCTTTCGGGACCGTCGTCCTGATACACCATAACTGACGTGACCTCTCCGCTGTTGGCCTCGTATTCTAAGCAGAAGAGCTGATGCCCAGAAGGCTCCAGCTCGCAGCCCCCACTACTGCTGCTTTCACAAGACTCATAGTTTGGGTTGCTTGGGTGGGTAGAGCCATCTTGGGGCCACCTCCTCACCTTCTCCTTGGCGGCGTGTTTCACCTTCTTGTCGTTGTCATCCCGGGCATGCTGGTTCCATTGGATATGGTGCATGAAGCCGTGGCTCATGTGCAGCTGCCTTCCAGGCTTCCAGCAGAGCCCTGGCCTAGGGTCTGGCGCTGCCTCCATCTGGAGCCTGGTTCGGGGACCCTCAGCCTCCTTCACGGCCTCAATGGCCACCTTCCACCGCCAGCCCCCACTTATTATATTTTTTCCTATGAAGTAGAAGTTGGGGTCATCTGCTGAGAATAAAGAAAGAGATGGAAATCCTATTTAAACAAAACAACTCCCTTGACCTACTTTTGCCTTCACTTACTGCACTTTCTCATCTGCTTTCAGCTAGATTTCTTGAAGGAGCCATACTCTGCCTGCATTTCATAATCTCCTATTCCTTCCTCTACTCTTCTCTGGCTCTTACCTCTACTAATTCACCAGAACTGCTGTAGTCAAGATCACGGCAGCTTCCCTGTCATGTTCAATCCTATCTTGATCTCTCTCCCGTGCTTGACACGCCCTCTTTCTGCGACTCCACACTCTCCTGGCTCTCCTGCCCATGTCCTCTGCTAGTCTGTGAGCAGCAAGGGCAGCGGCTGTGTCTGCCTTGCTCAGTGAGGCTTCCTCAGCACCTAAACAGGGCCTGGTGCATAGGAGGTGCTCAATGAATACTATTTTAGGAGACTGAAATAGAATTATTTGAATCGTGGAGTACAGCATCTTAGGGCCTAAACCATCCAGCTACTGCCTTCGTCTCTTCTCTCATTACCCACCAAGCCCTCACCTAAACCCTAGGTGGCTTCAGACATACTAGTTGTCTTAGTTTGCAGGGCTGCTATGACAAATGCCTCTCAATGAGTTGGCTGAAACAACAGTTTATTGGCTCATTGTTTTGGAGACTAAAAGTAACTCCAGGCTTGCTTTCTCCTGGAGTCTGTGCCGTCCCAGCAGTCTTCTGTCAACGGCCATCGCCCGCTCCTTGTGTCTGCTGCTGATTCCATTCACTTCTGGCTTCTTCTGACTTCTGGCTTCTACTTCTGTGTTCAATTTCCTTTGCTTAGAAAGACAGCCTTATGGATTAAGGACCCCCTGATTCAATTTGGTCTCATTTAAATAGGATCTAAGAAGATCCTATGCACGAAGGAATCACAACATAATATCTTCAAAGAGCCTATTCACAAATGGGTTTACATCCACAGGAACTTAAACATGTCTTTTGTGGAGTTTGTGATTCAATCCCCAATACTAGTTAATTGCAGGACTCCAAACAAACCAAGCTCCGACTCTTCCTTTTTTTTTCAGGAGGTACGGAGGATTGAACGCAGGACCTCGTACATGGGAAGCAGGCGCTCAGCCACTGAGCTACACCCGCTCCCCTCTTCCATGTTTTTTTAGTGTGCTCCTCATTGCTTTAACTTGCTAGCACCTCCCACTGTCTGACGACCCTCCTTTCTGGAATGGTGGGCCCCTGGGGGAATTGGAGCTTTTTAGAGCCTGAAGGCGGTTTGTCCAGGGAGTCCAGAGACACCACTCTAGTCTGGGCTCTCTCGTTGCCAATGTGTGATTTTTTTTCCTTTATTTCTAAAGAAGTTTTAGATTACAGAAAAGTTACACCCCCCACCAGTGTATAATTTAAGGAAGGGGCAGAATATTCCTGGACATGGGTTTCCCCACTTCTCAAAGAAGGGCTTGGGCCATGGGATTCCTTCAGCTCCTCCTTGGCCCTGGAGGATTATTACTGGCCAAAGAAGGGATTGCAGTGACCAGACTCTTGGCCCCTGGGACGGCTCCTAGGGAGCTCCTAGGTGAAGCCACCTTCCTCAGGAGCCAGGGCAGGAATGATTGCTAGCAGCCCTTGCCCGTGTGCTCACAGCTCTGCTCGTCTCCCTCCTCGAGGGGGGCAGCCTTGTGTGTGTGGGTTGGCTAGAGGGCTTTAAAGGAGGCCCCTGGGCTCCACTCTCGACAAGCGTGTGACTTTGTGCAGGTCTCCTCAGCTCTCTGACTCTCGGTTTCCTGCTCTGTAAAAAAGGTGATTCTTTGCTGCACCTCACATCTGGAAGGGCTGGATGAGGTCACGCTGGCAGAGCATGTGCCACAGTGCAGAGTGGGGGCACGGCAGATGCGAACCCCGCCCGCCCTGCCTCCAGCCTGGCGGAGGGGGGCAGGCCAGGGAGCCCACGGGCGGGTGCCTGCCGGCGTGGCCAGCGCAGGGGCCCTTGCCAACGAGGGCAGCGTCTCCTCTCACACAGTGGCACTATTGTTCCGGCAGGAGGAGCTGGACGTGAACGTGACTCTTGGGATGGGGGAGGGCAGGGTAGAGGCAGGAGAAGGGCCGTGAGCAAAAGATAATGCTGCAGAAAACTCTGGTCCCCCAAAAGCGTCCATGGAGTGCAGGAATGCCCTCCTTCCTGGCGTTGGCGGAGCCTCTTCACTGGCCTCCAAAGTTCTTCCCCGTGGGGCAGACTGGGCTCTCCTTTCCGGGAGCCTCACGCCCTGTGAAGTCCCTGGGGGGAAACCATCCCATCTTACAGATGAAGAAATCGAGGCTGAGAGGGTCATTGGCTTGTAACAGGGAGGGCCAGGCCCAGAATCCTGGCAGGAGACCCTCCCTCTCCGGCCTCCTTTCTCTGCTGCCCCACCCCAGCTCTGCCACCCCCCGTCCTGCCCCCCAGGAGGAAGAGGGATGGGGACAAGGCAGTCCTCCATCTGCTTTCCCTCCAACTCTCAGAGCTGGAGGACTGAGAGAGCCCAGGCAAGGCCCTGTGCAGGGCAGAGGGAGTGGTCTGCAGGAAGCTCAAGGGCAGTGCTTTTCAAAGTTTTATGTGCACAGGAATCACCTGGGACCTTGTTAAAAGGCAGCTTTTGATCCGGCAGGTCTGGGGAGGGGCCTGAGAGTCTGCATTTCCAACCAGCTCCCAGGTGGTGCCAATGCCAATACTGCAGGTCTATGGGCCACATGGAGTAGCAGGAAGCTTTAAGCAGCACTGTCCTTTAAAATATAAAACGAGCCACACATGCAATTTTTAAATTTTCTAATAACCATCTCAAAAAAGTAAAAAGAAGCAGGTGAAATTAACTTTAATCATATATTTTAACCCAAAAAATTTGAAAATATTATCATTGCATAGCATTAAGTGAGGTAAAATATGTTAATGGGATATTTTACACTCTTTTTTTGTGTGTGTGCTGTCTTCAAAGCCTGGTCTGTGTTTTACATTTACATCACATCTTGATTTGGACTTTTAAAATTTTCATCAGAAATACTTAATCATAAACTGTACAGCTGAAAAGTAGACTAACATACCTAAGTTGTTCCAGGCATACTGAAGTTTTTCAACTGAATCTAATGTCGGTTTTTAAATTCAAATTGATTAAAAATAAATTAAAATTAGGGAGCGGATGTGGCTCAGGCAGTTGAGCACCTGCTTCCCATATGGGAGGTCCCGGGTTCGAGTCCCGGTGCTTCCTAAAAAAAAAAACAAAAAAGCAAACAACAAGCAAACAAACAAAAGGGCCAACTCAGGGAAGCCGATGCGGCTCAGTGTTTGAGCGCCGGCTTCCCACTTACGAGGTCCCAGACTCAATCCCTGGCACTGGTACCTCAAAAAAAACTTTTTAAATTAACTAAAATTAAATGTCAGTTCTTTGGTTACATTTGCCCATTTGGAGTGTGCAACAGTGCCACATGGCTGGTGGTTACTGTGTTGGATAACACAGGACATGGAGCAGGGAGCAGAACGATAGAAATGAGGGATCCCCAGCTCCAGAGAGGACTTGGAAAGGAAACAGCAGCCCACGCAGGAGCCTGAGCCGACCCCGCTGCATCCCCAGATCTAAACCCCAGGCATCGCAGCCTGCTCTAGAGGAGGCTCGGGCGTGGGAGGTGAGGCTCGGGGCTGCTCCCAGGGGGCTGCTCCCACCAGTGACACTCACATGCTTCTGGGATGTCTGGAGAGGACACAGTAGGGTGAGGAGACCCCAAACCTGTTCAAATAGGAATGGGTGGAAAACCGAGAACCATTTCTGGGAAAAAAACAAAAAGCATTTCTGGGAAATGGATTCAGGAGAATCACCTTCAAAGCTTTGTGCAGGGAGCTTGACCCTGCCCTGGGCAGCCAGGATGCAAAACCAGGACCAAGAGTAAGCCTCACAGGAGGCTGATTGGGGCTCAAACCAAGAATGAGTAGAGAATTATCTGACTTTTTATTTTGGAATAATTGCAAACTTATAGGAAATTTGCAAAAATATTGCAGAAACAATACATAAAACTCCAACATACCACCCCACCAAGAAACCCAAATTTACCAACTATTAGCATTTTGCCACATTTGTTATATCATTCTTTCTCTCTCTCATTCATCCAGCCAGCCAGCATATCTCTATCTAATCTATATCATTTATCTCTTTTCTAAACATGAGAGTAGGTTGCATACATCATGCTCCTCTAACATGTCAAACTTCCATGAACATTTCCGTAGAACAAGGACACTCACTCATGTAAACACCTTAAGTATAGCTATCAAATTCAACAAATTTAATATTGATATAAATCACACAGGAAGGATGAATTTTAAAACAAGAATTGTCTGTCTGGTAGTTGAGGAGCTGCCGAGGGGTTTCCTGCTGTACAGAGGGTTAAATAATACAAGTTCTCTCTACCTGGATACTTACTGATTCTGTATTTGCGGTAACTGCCAAATTTTACTGAGCACTTACTATGTGCCAGGCACTGAGTCATTTCATTCTCATGAAAGTCCAAGCCTGGTCCTCTAATTATCTCCATTTCTCAGAAAGGAAACTGAGTCACTGAGTGGTGAAATAACTTGATCTCAAGCTAGAAGGTGCTGGAGCTAGGACTTAAATGTGGATAGCCTGGTTCCAGAGTAGGTCAGCCTGTCTTGTCCTCTCCCTGATCAGCCTTAACCAGCTTTATGTTTTCCAACTGGCTCCGCTCTCTATAGAGGTGAGAACTATCATGCCAGGCCCTGCTGGCCTGGGGTGAGAGGGTGATAGGCCTGGATTCACTATAGCTGCTATGCATCTGTAATCATATTTACAAATTTTCTTTGCCTCTTGCAAGTCTTATGTTGGATGGTGCACGCTCAGAGGGCCCTGCTATCCCCAGGGGAGAGGGGCCAGGGAAGAGGGAATGGGACTGACCCAGATCCCTTCCCCAGAGCCTGGCTTCCATATGGCTGAGCAGGAACTTGGGGGGAGGCGCACACAAAGGAGGACTTTGATGAGTCTCCAGCAGGCCAGGGCCTCTCCCCTCTTCACTTGCCCTGCTCCGGACCTCCCGCTGAGCCCAAGCTAATGGAAAACTGGGGGCGGTGAGAAGTTCCTTGTGACACACTAATCCCAACCTGCTGACTACATCCCCAGCTGAGGCAACTTCTGTGCTTAAGGAGGGCTCGGAACCAGGTGGCCCAAAGGAGGAGCTGCCCGACCTGGCAGGTAGGTCAGTCCCAGGGGCCTGCTGGGCCAGGGAACCCGGGGCTGGGTGAGGAGTCGAGGGCTCCTGGGCATGGGGCTGGGGAGACCACATTCCAGGCTGCCGACAAGCTGAAACCAACTGGCCATTCTCCAGGTAGGGCCAGACCAACCTGACGGCAGATGTAGCAAATGAAAAAACAGGAGGCCCACTTAAAAATGTGAATTCCAGGTAAGCAACAAATGCTTTTTGCTCTTTAAGTATAACTATGTTCTAAATATTGCACAGAACATATTTATACTAAAAAGGTATTTGTTGTTCACCTGAAATTCGTATTTAACTAGGCATCCTGTATTTTATCTAACAACCGAGATGGCAGGGAACAGGGTCAAAATGGAGTGAGGGGTGGGCATTTTTTCATTGCAATCAGTGAGTAGCACGTAAATTGGTATTTTTAAAAAATCAAAATTAACAGCTTGGACATATTTAGAAAAGAGCTGCTGTACTTACTTTAACCATCTGTTTCTAAGAGCGTGCTGCTGGAGTTGGAGGATCTTGCCCTGCTGGTCTGCTTAACTGGCTAGGGTTGACCAGCCACCATCCCTCCTGTCTGAGCTCCTCAGGGTAGCTCGATCAGCTAAACCAGGTGACAGCACAGCAGCACTTCATTCTGTCTCTATGCCTGCATATTTGGACATCTACCAGCCAGAGATGACTTAGACTTGGTTCCTGTTGGTAGATTCTGGCCCCCAGACTTTCCCTGCCCTTGCTGGGGAGGGGCAGAAGATGGGAGACCCTGAAATTTGCCCTGGGGTCCTCCAAGTCTCTCCATGCGAGTTGGAGCATGGATCAGTATGATACTCAGGAAGGGAAGTGGAACCATGTTTCAGAGCAAGACACTGCTAGGCACATTCCAGATATTGTATGATTTCCATTACAACTTTCTTTGGTAGGTACTATTATTATTCTCAATTTTTAGACGAGGAAACTGAGGCTCAGAAAGATTAAGTAACTTCCCTAAGGGCGTTTGTCTGGAGATGTCTTGGCTCTAGGTGTCAAAACAGACTTGGTGTCGTTGGACGTAGGTCCAAGTCCCACTCAGCCTCTTACTAACTGAATAGGTGATGGCACTGACCAGTGGGAACTTGGTCAGGGGTGGAGCAGGATGGTGAAGGGTCCATGAAGGAACCAGGAATGTTTAGATGGGAAAGGAGAAAATCCGGAAACAAGAGCTGTGTCCAAAAATACTCAGTGGGGAAGCAGCTTGTCATGTGGGGCATAGATGAGATTTGTTTTGGTGACCAAGCACTGCTTATACATATGTTAGTTCATTAAATCTTTGTGATCCTTCCATTTCCCTTTCACAGGGGAAAACCAAAACTCGGGTTAAGTCACACAGCTTGCAAGTGAAAGAGACAGGATTTGAACCCAGGTCTGATTTTTTGCCACACCAGGCTTGGGTCACAAGGGAGGGGGGACGGTCTGGGGAATTGAATCCGATAGATAGGTGGGTTATCCTCAGAGGTCAAGAGACTGAAAGGGAGCCAGACCCATTGTTTTTGCCTGGTAGGCCAACTCATCCTAAGGGTTGAGGTTGTAGGTATTTGCGTGTGTACCCCTTCCTAAAGCAGTGTTTCCCAAAGTGTAGCCCAAGGGCTATTTGCTTCAGAGCCATCTGGGGTGCTTTGAAACGCAGGTCCTGGGGCCCAGGCCAGACCTCCAGAATCAGAACCACAGGATGATGGGGCCCATTTCTTAGGACCGCCCCAGGTTCTGATCGCTCTTAACTTTGAGATCCACTGTTCAGAGACAGTAACAGAGCAGTTTCTCTAGGCCCTGCAGCCCTGACTTCCTGTCCAGGGGAAGTGGCTGCTCGGAGAGGCCAGCGCGGAGGAGGTGGGGCCGTTCTTCAGGGGACTCAGGGCGGCCACGGGCAGCATGTCAGAGGGGGTGAGTACCCTGGGCCCCAGGGCTCTCCTCCACCTGCCTTCCCTCTCTCCCTCTCTCCCTCCTGCTCCTCCAAGAGCTGGGCTGCCCCGGGGAATGGGCATAAACCCCTGTCACCTCCCTGTGGCCCCACAGGGAAGAGGCTTACCCACAAGCCTGGGCAAGAGCGCTGCGTTGGGATCTGAGCGGGCCCGTCTGCCTGGCTCGTGCGGGCTGGTGTGGGCCTGTTCCTGCTTCTTCCTGCCTCCTCTTTGCCCAGGTGGGCACGTTCCGCGTGGTCCCCGAAGAGGAACAGGAGCTTCGTTCCCAGCTCGAGCGGCTCACAACCAAGGACCACGGGCCCGTCTTTGGCCGGTGCAGCCTGCTGCCCCAGCACACTTTGCAGAAGGTGAGGGGCCCAGGGTGTGAGGAGCGGCAGCTTGGGGAGGAACACGGGGGAACTTGGACAGCATCCTCTCTCCTGTAGAGAGCCCAGCCTTGGCTCTCCAGCTCACCCCGGGCCTGATGGACTGGCCTATCCTCGGGGCCATCCTGGAGGTCAGGGCCATGTCTGGGACTGGGCTGGCTAGCCACCAAGAGGGTTCCCTGAAACCAGTACTGGGGCATGGGGAACAAGGATCTAACTGCTGCCCCACTGCCTAGTCAACAGACCTAAATTCTAGAGCCAGACCCACTTCCAACTTGCTGAGTGACCTTGAGCATGTTGCTCTCTCTCTCTGGGTCGCACTGACACCTATGAAAGATGGTTGGACCAGCTTGGAGGTTACCAAACTCTGCTCACTGGAAGTTGGCAGAGCTATCTTGGATCTACCAGGGTGGGTGACGTGGGGTTGAGCTGAGCCTGGGCTCCTGGCTTCTACCTTTGTTTCCCCCAGGCACTTCCAGTGTCTCTCTGCTCAGTAAGCATCTCTGCCTGTGTGATCTCTGAGGGACTGGCCAGGCCTTGCCTTCTGGGCATCTCACAGGAGTGGTGCAATCAGCATCCCCAACCGTTTCCCCCTCCTCTTCTTCCCCACTGATGTCCAGGGAGAGGCTACCCGACTGCCTGAGAGGCGCTCTGGAGCGTTCTCCTGGCCCAGCAAAGGGGAAGCATGTGAGGCTCTGGCAGCACAGGCTGCCATCTGCCGGGTATCTTTGTTTTTGAAAAGATAGAAATTAAGCCTGGGGATTGCAGCAGAGTGAAGTAATTAAAAGTGGAGCCTGAGTAGGAGTCCCGGCTCCAGCCCTTTCTACCTAGGTGAATTTGGGCAAGAATGGGCACCTCTAAGAGCCTCCGTTTGCTCATTCAGAAGATGGGGACAAGAATACCAACTGTGATGAGTTGTGGCAAAGATGAATGTATTTAAGGGGCTTCGCAGAGTGCTAACCAAGGTGTAGGCTGCTACTGTCAGAAATATTTCGCCTGTTGGTTATATCTCCCAAGCAAACCCACCATGAACAATTTGACCTAATTTTCTCCAAATATAACAGTCTGAGATGCTGCCAGTGCCCATGCTGGCCTTGTGGGCAGATGTCCCAGCTGCAGCCCCTCAGCCTGGCAGCACGATGGGGGTGGGGAGAAGTGGCCACGTGTGTGCCTTGCCCCTCCACCGCGCCTGCCTGTGACTTTCCGTCCCCACCCTCCCTGTTCCAGGCCAAGGACGAACTGAATGAGAGGGAGGAGACCCGGGCGGAGGCAGTGCGAGAGCTGCAGGAGCTGGTGCGACAGCAGGCGGCGGCTGGGGAGGAGTTGGCCCGCGCGGTGGCCGAGCGGGTGCAGGGCAGGGACAGCGCCTTCTTCCTGCGCTTCATCCGCGCGCGGAAGTTCAACGTGGGGCGCGCCTACCAGCTGCTCAGAGGTGAAGGCCGCGCTGGAGGGTCGACCCTGGTCGGGCGGGAGGTGGTCATGAGGATGCCACCCTCACCCAGGCGCTGAGGAGAGGAGAGCCCCTTCCCGGCTGTGGGCAAATCACTCTCTCTGAGCCTCCAAAACTTTATCTGTAAGATAAGTTCACTATTTAGCCTCCAAGATCCCTTTGGGCTCTGACAATGCATGTATGAATGAATGAATGATTTTGTCAGGACCAGATTCC